>VSMD01080111.1:0-74466 GCA_008750895.1 Mirza zaza
GTTCGAGACCAGCCTGAGCAAGAGCGAGACCCCATCTCTACTATAAATAGAAAGAAATTAATTGGCCAACTAATATATATAGAAAAAATTAGCTGGGCATGGTGGCGCATGCCTGTAGTCCCAGCTACTTGGGAGGCTGAGGCAGCAGGATCGCTTGAGCCCAGGAGTTTGAGGTTGCTGTGAGCTAGGCTGACGCCACGACACTCACTCTAGCCTGGGCAACAAAGCGAGACTCTGTCTCAAAAAAAAAAATAAAAAATAAAAGAAGGCTATGTGGGCCAGGCATGGTGGCTCATGCCTGTAATCCTAGCACTTTGGGAGGCCGAGGTGGGAGGATTGCTTGAGCTCAGGAGTTCGAGACCAGCCTGAACAAGAGTGAGACCCCATCTCTACTATAAATAGAAATAAATTAGCCAAACAACTAAAAATAGAAAAAAATTAGCTGGGCATGGTGACGCGTGCCTGTAGTCCCAGCTACCCAGGAGGCTGAGGCAGGAGGATTGCTTGAGCCCAGGAGTTTGAGGTTGCTGTGAGCTAGGCTGATGCCACGGCACTCTAGCTGGGGCAACAGAGTGAGACTCTGTCTCAAAAAAAAAAAAAAAAAAAAAAGGCTATGTGAAGACACAGACAGAGGGAGAGCTCACTCATACCATCAGTCTGGCTCCTCTGCATGCCTGAATCTGGTTTCCCACTGTACCTGAGACAGGACCTCCGACAGCATTTTTCTCATTGATTAATCCTCTCCTTGTCCAACTCCAGGAGCAGTTCCCACACCCTCCTTTGTTAGAGGAACCCTCTCCTTCATCCCATCTCAGACACCATCTCTCTCAATCAAAAGACCCACCTGGGGAGTTCCCAAGGACTCCCTGCAAGAAAACAGCATCTCTGCTCCAGTCACTTTATTTAGTAATACTCCTTATGGTTCCCCCAGGAAAATCCACTGTACATGCCCCCAAACTGTCAGGTGGGCAAGGTAGCCTGGTTTGATCAGAGTGCTTCTAATTTTTTCTTCTTCTGATTTGGGGGTGGGGTGGGGTGCGGGAGGAATTCCCAGGAAGGGAGAGGGCCCTGCAGGTTACCAGGAATTTAATGTGGAGGCAGGGGCTATCTCATTCACACTCCCAAGCACAGCACTGGGTACAGCACATTCAGTGAAATAACTTCTTCTGAAACCATCTTCTGCTCTAATCCAACACTCCCTTTTGATAGGCGGGAAATGGAGGTTCTGACACGCAGCAGGGCAGTGCTGTGTGAAAGAGACCTTTGGTCCGGTGATGGATGCGTGTCCCAGCATCGGCTCAGCCATTCATTCCCAGTCCCCGCGTTTCTCTGCACCTTGGTTTCTCTCTCCTTGGTGGAGAATAGTAATACCATCTCCTAGGGACGTTGCCAGCATTAAGGACAGTTGCAAAAACCTGTATGCATATTTTCTATTAATTCATTCAGCTAGCTAATTAACGTTTTGAGCACCTATTGTGTGCTAGCTAGGCCCTGGGGATACAGTGGTGAGCAGCACAAACCCGGTGTCCTGACCTCAAGGTACTGTTTGGTGAAGAAGGACAAGAAAACGCAGTTGTCGCTTGGGGCGGTGCTATGACGGGGAGCACAGAAGCACAGAGGGGAACGCTGCAGAGTTCAGAGGGGCCCAAGAGAGCAGCTGCCGCCGCAGGAAAGGCAAAGAATGAAATCCGCAAGCCCCCACCCCCACTGGCTGAGCCCGTCTTCGTCCCAGCCAATCAGGCGTCAGCAACGCCGGCTGGCCGACCAATCAGGAGCCGGAACAGGAGCCCTAGTCGCAGGCCACGGTCTCCCCCGGGAGGGCGGCCGGAACCGGCGCGCCCCGCCCCCGGCCCCGCCCCGGTCCCGCCCGGCCCCGCCCCGGCCACGCCCCCGGCCACGCCCCGCCGCGACCGGCGCTGCGGGCTGCCAGCCCCGTGGCCAGCGGCCGGCCGCGGGGGCCGAGCATTGTCCTGAGAGCCAGAAAGGAGGGAGCAGGGGGTTGGGGGGACAGCCAAGTGGCCGCAGGAGGATTTACAACATTTTCTTTCGGCGTCGACAATATTGCAGCAGATGTGAAGGAGACGGCACGGCCAGGACGCGAGCGCGAGGGCGCCGGAAGGTAAGCAGCCCCCAGCCGGCTTCGCCGGGACCGGGGACACCAGGAGGAGCTCGCGGGCATCACCCCGACCCTGAGCGGCCGTCGCGGGGCCTGCGTCCAGGTCCGCGCTCTAAAGGGTCTCGCAGCTTTGGGTGGTGTAGACGCGGCTCCTAAGCTGAAGGCATCTCCGGTGTCCCAGGGGCCGCCGCGGCGGTGTGGACCAGCGCAGGTGGTCCGGCCGAGGCGCCTCCGGAATCCGGAGGTAGCTGAGACTGATCCTCAAGGCTGAGTTTTGCACTCCGGGTAACTCGCAGCTGGTGATCCTGTGGAGACGCGGACCGATGACTGAGGCACCCTCCAGCGACCCGGGGGCAGGTGAGGCTGTGTAGACACGCGCTTGTGGTTGAGGAGCCTCCGAAGCACGAGCGGGTGTAGACGCGGGTGGGTTCCAGGCACGGAAAGTTTGCTGGCCTGCGCTGAGCCCGCTGGCTGGGAGGAAGGGTCGCGCGCAGACCGAGCCGCGCCTGCCAGGGGCCAGGCGCACCCCTGCGGGCGGGCGCGGGACTCACCTGTCGCGTCTCGGCCGCCTCCCAGGGTGACTTGGGCTGCTGTGATTCGTGTACCCACTTCCTCGGGAGGGGCAGAAGCTGCAGCTGAGGTAGGAGAGGGAGTTGGGCAGGCAGTAAATGACCCGAGTCCTAGAGCAAGACCAGAGGGATTAATTCATTTTGAGGTTTTTTTGTTTTTGTTTTATTTTAGACACAGTCTCACTCTGTTGCCCCGGCCAGAGTGCCGTGGCGTCAGCCTAGCTCACAGCAACCTCAAACTCACGGGCTCAAGCGATCCTCCTGCCTCAGTAAGGACTACAGGCGCATGCCACGACACCAGGCTAATTTTAGTAGAGATGAGGTCTCGCTATTGCTCAGGCTGGTCTTAAACTCCTGAGCTCAAATGATCCTCCCTCCTCAGCCTCCCAGAGTGCTGGGATTACAGGCTTGATTTTTTGTTTTGGAGACAGGGTCTTGCTCTGTGGCGGGGCTGGTTTGCAGTGGCCTCATCATAGTTCACAGCAACCTCAGACTCCTGTGCTCCACCCATCCTCCTGCCTCAGCCACACCCCAGTAGCTGGGACTACAGGAGCACACCACCACACCTGGTTAATTTTTCTATTTTTTTGTAGAGACAGGTCAGTATATTGCTCAGGCTGGTCTGGAACACCTGGCCTCAAGATTCTCCTGCCTCTGCTTCCCAAAGTGCTGGGATCTCAGGTGTGAGCCATCGTGCCTGGCCCCATTTGGAGTCTTTTAGAGTAGTTCAAGCACCCACTCTGCCCCCTGGCTCTGGAGGAGCCTGAGGTGTCTCCATCTCACCTGTGAGGAATCTGAAGGGCCGAGAGGCCAACCTGATGTCCTATCACACGCTGGCAATCAGAGGAGGGGACTCAAACCTTGTTTTTCCTGGCTCCCTTTCTCCTTCCACTTCCACCTCAGCGAGGAGAAGGGGTGCCAGGCATGGGGGGCGGTGCAGATGGGACCTGGCTGTAGGGTGCAGGGAGGCCCAGGTCTGGGACCCCTGGATCTGCTTCCCACTCCCCCTCTGTGGCTCCCAGTGGCCCCCCAGCACTGAGTGAGGCAATGGATGGAGGAGGGAAGGTGGTTGCAGGGAGTCCTGGGCAGGGGATGCAGGTGCCCACCTACCTCATTCCCAAGGGTGCTGTGTCTGGGGCAGATCAGGTGGGGCAGGAGGGCGCCCGTTGGCTGGAGGAGATACCCACATGTCTAGGGAGGTTCTTGGGAAGGTTCAGTCTCATCTCCCATCACCCTCTGTGCCCTTTGCTCCATCCCTACTCCCACACCCTCCCAGCTCTGTGACTCCTCCTGCCACAGGGCCTTTGCACATGTTATTTATTCTTTTCATCAACAAAAAGTCACCATGCAGGCCGGGCACAGTGGCTCACGCCTGTAATCCTAGCACTCTGGGAGGCCGAGGCGGGTGGATTGCTCAAGGTCAGGAGTTCAAAACCAGCCTGAGCAAGAGCGAGACCCTGTCTCTATTATAAATAGAAAGAAATTAATTGGCCAACTAATATATATAGAAAAAATGAGCCGGGCATGGTGGCGCATGCCTATAGTCCCAGCTACTTGGGAGGCTGAGGCAGCAGGATTGCTTGAGCCCAGGAGTTTGAGGTTGCTGTGAGCTAGGCTGACGCCACGGCACTCACTCTAGCCTGGGCAACAAAGTGAGACTCTGTCTCAAAAAAAAAAAAAGTCACCATGCATCTATTCTGTACCAGGCGTGGGCAATCCAGCAGGGAATAAGGCAGGCCCGAAGCAGTGCAGAGACATAGGGGGCGAACAGCACCAGAGGGGGTAACACTGCTCCTCCTTTGGGCCAGCGTCTCCTCACCCTCCCAAGCCTTCCCTGACCTCTCTGACTTGACAGTTCCACCAGGACCAACTCTCCTGGCCTGGGACCACTCCCTCCATGGACACTTTTGTATCGGTGCATTAATGTTTGTCCCCACCCATTGACTGTAAGTGCCTTGAGGGCAGGACTCTAATCTCTTTTTTTTTTTTCTGGGTTGGGTTTTTTTGTGGGTCTTTTTTTGTTTTTTATTTCGAATGCTGAAAAAGTCCCTTGGGCTCTGTGGGGCTCCCCATGCTCATGGCTCCTTTCCCCCACACTCACTCCCCTCTCCCCACATCAAATCTGTTTCAAGGACAGCACTTTTTTAAATGAACAATTAACATTAGGTTCTCAGCTAGCTCTACAGAATCAGAGGAGCTGTTTGAATCTGTTGTATGCAGACTGAGTTTCTTTTGTCTGGCACCAGGTCTCCAGCCATATCCAAAGGCATTTATCCACAGAACTGAACTAGAACTCCTTACCTTTACTCTACTCCACTTCCTCCCCCTCACACCTATCCCTCACCAGTCACAAGGTCAAGGAGGAGGATAGTTAGGAGTGTTTTTATCAACTCCAAGCCCTAATACATATTCTCCCAAATCTCCCACCCCACCTTTTCAACCCCACCCCCAGGATTTCATTGAGATTTCTCCCAACAGTTATTTGGAAAAAAGGCAAAATAAAAAAGGTTCAAGGTCTTGGTGCTCAGCCCAAGGGGCTCCATGCGCTGGGACACCGATGGGCAGGGGCTTCTGCCTCTCCAGCCCGTGCCCAAGCCACCTCCTGACCCCTGGCTGCAAAAGCAGGGAGAGGCAGGAGCCAGCACAGGACCCAGGGGGGCAGTGTCTCAGGATCTGGCGGAGCCCCGGGCAGCATCACTCAACTTGGCCACCCGCAAGCTTGCTTGCTGGTGACGAGCGAGGACTTTCTCTGGGGCAGATCCTGTGGGGTAGGGATGTGGTCACCAGTCACCAGGTTCTTGTCTGGTCCTGTACTTGGCAGCTGCTTATTCTTCATCTTGGCTTTGGCCATGTTGTAGTCTCCTGAGTCAAAGTATTTTTGCCCTTTCTGGAGTCTCTTCATGAGGAAGTCAGAGCCTCCAGGCTTTTGTCCTAGGCTTGGATATTTGGCCTTTAGCTTTGCCTCCTCAGCTCTCTCAGGGAGAATACCTTCTTTCTCCTGCGTGTCCTGTTTCTCCTCGCCGGTCTCCTCCGCAGGGTTCTCTTCGTCTTGTTTCTGGGACATGGCGGGACCGGGACTGTGGAGTGTAGGGGTCCCAGGAAGTCAGCCGGAGAAGGGAAGGGGGAGGGGAAACGGGGACAACCTGCGCTGCTGCTTTGGCTCCTGTCACTCAGGACTCTAATCTCTTAATAGAGGATGGGTAGGATTTCCCCAGAAAAACAGGACCTGCTCAGCCAGGTCAGGAGTCTGGATGGCAGAAACATTTCTTTCCTCTTTCCTGGCCTGAGTCCTGGGCTCTACAGCTCGTTTGCTGTTCACAGAAACAAAGTATTAATAAAAGGAGCCATCAGGCCTTGTGCAGGGCGAGACCCAGCCCCGACGGGCCCCTGGAGCGTCAAGTCTGGGAGGCAGACGGGACTGCAGGGAGGCTCGAGGTGGGTGCCCGTCCTGGTCTCTCAGCTCAGACCGCCTGCCCCTTTCTCCTGTCCTAGCTCTTGGAGGCTGGGTTGCCTTCACGTGCTGCTCTGGGTTCTGAAGGTAGCAGCCAGTAGGGCCCCCAGGGTGTCCAGGGCGCAGGGCCACAGTGACTGCCTCGCCTCCCCCCATCCCGGGTGGGCAGGACCCACCCTGGGCAGCGCCTCTCTGACGCAGAGCTAGGCCTCTGGGCAGAAATAGCTGCTCAGCTGACCCACAGCTCATTCAAACTCTCGGCTGGAAAGTAGGAATCTGGCTCAGAGGGATGTCTCTTATTTTTATTTTTCCTAGTTTCTACACACCTCGAATTTCTCCCTCCCCTGACTCCATTGGACCTGTGTGCCTGGCACCTTCCTGGGGCAGGTTATGCTGTCGCAGATGCCCGACAAAGCTTCTATTGCGTCGCCCAACCCCCCACCGCCCCACTTCAGGGGACTGAGCTGCCGCCGCATGCTGCACGCTGCCGGAGAGCCTGTCTACATGCTGTATTCAGGCTCTGGCAGGGATGGAATAAAAGTGGCCTCCCCACCCACTCACCCGGCCAGCCAGCCCTCCTGCCTGGAATGGCTTTAAAAAAATTAATTTGCAGTGATTTACTCCCTTCTGTTCTGTGGGGATCACCGGCATTTTAAATATGTATTTAAATCAGATTCACTGCTTCCAGCTAAACTTCAGCTCCCTCCCTGCACCGAGCAGAAACAGCACTGGATTCAGAACCAGGTGACTCAGAAGTTCAGGCCAAGTTCTGCTAATGATGAGCTGTGTGACCTTGGGCAAATTACTTAACCTCTCTGCATCTTCATTGGCTCCTCTGGAAACTGAGGTTAATGATAATCCCTCCCTCACAGGGTGTTTTGAGGATTAAATTAGATAACGTTCAGGGAAGACCTGTGCAATGCCAGACGGGTGTTTTCTGTTCCCCAGTACTGGCTGTCCTGCTAATTAGCCTGGTGACCTTTCGGCAGGCCACTCAGCCATCCCAGGCATCAATTTCCTCATCTGCAAATGCACACGGGTTGTGAGATGAAGGTCCAGAGCCCCCTGCCCCAGCGCTGAGCCTCCACTCACCTGGGCCCTCTGCCAGACTTTGTCCCCTCGACCACCCGGTTTTAATTGGAGGCGCCCCCCCCCCAGCTCCCCCTGTTCCCGCTGGCTGTGAAGTCTCAGGGTTGCAGCCCTGCGGGGCCTGCAGTTCCTGGCGCATTTTCAGGGGCAATTAGCTGCGATGTCACAGGCCTAGGAGGCGGCCTCAGTGGGTGCTTGGCCAGGCCTCAGGGAGGCCAGGACCCGGCTCTGTCTGTGGCCTGGGGGACTCCCCCAGGCCTGGGGGGTCCACTCGCCGCTGCTAGCCCTGTCCCCAGGCAGAGCCATTTCCACTTCTGTACTTTACGACTCCTTGAAGCCCCGTCTGAGCGTAAATTAGTTCTACCCTGTGCTTTTGTTGGCAACTGTCGGTGCCTTGGAAGCAAGCGGCTTTGTCAGGAAGAACAAAGCTGTTCGGTGTTTTTCTGATTTGGGGGAAGCGCGCTCCTGGGGGAGGGCTCATCGCTTCTCAGTGTCAGTCCTTGCTTCTCAGACTGGCTGGTTTTGTTTTGGGTTTTTAAGTCCTATGGCTTAAGAGTCACATATGTTTTTGTGTGTGTTGGCTGAGGGATTTTTTTTTCCCTCCTTTTTGGCTTACACAGTGTATTCTGTGGCAGCTAATTCCAGGGACTGAACTTTTCAAATCACTGCTTCAACAGCTTCTAAAAATCTGGACCTAGTTACTCCTGTCATCCATGCGTAAGGCTTTAGAAAAAAACTCGCAAACGCAGGGGTGGGCGGTGGCGAGGGTGTACAGCTCCTGGCGGCGCACCCTCTGCCGACCTGGGGTCAAAGCCGAAATGTGGAGCGCCTCCTGGGAGGGGGAGCGCGGGCTGCCTGGTGCCAGACATCTGGATATTGAGAAAACATCTGGGTGGCTGGGGTTTTCGGGTTTCTGCCTGACATTTAATATCACAAACATTGAGCCCGCCTCATCCCCTGCCGGCCACGGGGCTTCTCCTCCCAAACACACCCAGCCCCTTCCCCGCCTTCCTGACGGGTCAGAAACATCCATTCTTTCCACTCCCCCAGCGTGTTCCCCCTACCGGAAATCTGATGGGCTTATGACATCATGGCTGGCTGCTGAGCGATGAAGTGGATGCCACAAAGAAATCCGACATATCGGATGGATTCTGAAATCAGTTTCCCTCCGGCTGTAGTAACAGGCGTGAAGTCAGGAGAATTTGAGCTTTGTTTAGAAAATAAGAAACAAAACTAAATCTTGCCCTTTATTAAATGCAATTTTCTTAAAAACAAGCAAACCTTCTGGACAGCATCCTATTTTAATAGAAACGCTGGGTTTTGTGAAACAAAAGTGGCTGATAAATGGGACCTGAAGCTTTGTGCAAGTCGTCCATTTCTGCTGAGTGTTTTGTATGTCCTGATTCACTAATAAAAGAGGAACTAGCAATGGTTAATCTCTCTTCATTATTCAAATGAGATAGCTTTTTTTTTTTTAGGTCAATAAAATTCACAGGGTAAATTGCTGGTTTATGTTTTTCCAGGAATCCATTTTTATGGAGTGACCTTGGACCTGACCGGTCTGCAGACATTGTATTCCCTTCTGCCGGCTCTCCTGGCTGTAACGCCCTTAAGAGGACGCAGCGAAGCCTTCTGGTCCCCTGGCCAGGCTCCAGGGGATGCCCAGCGTGTCAGCAGGGCAGGGTTGGGACTCCTGGGCCAGGGCGATTCTTGGGAATGAAAAACCTCTTTGAAGGAAGAGAGTCAGGAGGGGAACAGAAGTAAAGGGACCTGGGACACAAGCCCAGGGCAGCCTGGGAGGGGATCCATTGTGTTCCTTCCCAAAAGGGAGCAGAGACCTCAGAAATAGCTCTGGGCCAAGGGGCCCCCCTCACCCCTGGAGCAGGCTCAGGTTAAAGGAAGTTCAAGATTGTGTGTGTCATGCCAGCCAACTCCCCAGCATGGGCATTTGGAGTCCCAGCTGCTCCAGGGACAAGCTGTGGGGCCCTGGGTGAGTCTCACCACCTTCCTTCCAGTGTCTTTCCCTGTACTGGGCACAATGACCCTGTCCTCCCTTCTGCGAGAATCAACAGTGCCAGGTGCTTCACCCCGTGCCCCACCACTGCAGGGTCTCTCTCAGAGCCAGGAGGGGCCAGTGCGGGTTCTGGAGTCAGACCTGCTGCCTGGGTTTGCACCCCAGCTCTTATCCGCCTCTTACCTGCATGACCACATTGATCTGCGTGACATCCTCTGTGCCTTGGTTTCCACATTTGTCAAACCATCATCATAATAGGACCGACTCCACGCAGCGGCTACTGTGAGGACTGACGGTCTCAGAAGGCCTGGGACATAGTGAGTGCTCACCACATGTCAGTGCTCTGAGTGTGCCCTGAGCCCAGCAGGCTGGGTGCCAGGTGGGACGGTGGGGCCTGGGATGGGGGAGGGGGGGGTGCAAGATCAGCACAGGTGAGGATAATCAAGGACCAACAGGAACATCTACTCATCTCTCTGTGCAGAACTTTCCATGGCTCCTAGTTGCCTGAAGGGAATAAAGCCTTTCCCCTGGGCCTCACGCACTGTTCTTCTCTCCCCTTGCTCTGTCTCTCCTCCCAGGCAGCAGGAGCACGCAGCTTTCTCTGGGTGCAATGCGGACAGGTAGGTGAGCTGATTGAGCACCTACTGTCACGTTGTGCTGTGCACTTTATGTAGATTAATTTATTTGATTCTCACACCAACCTGTGAAGAGGGTCAGTTATCATTCCTGTTTTGCAGAGGCAAAAACGGAGACCTCAGAGGTTAAGTATCTTGCCCCAAATCCCAGAGCCCGGATTGGAACCGGCGGTCAGGACCCTGCGCCCATCACTTAGCCCTGGCTCCACTGGACCTTCCTCCTGTTTCCCACCCGCCTTCCCAGAATGCCCTCTGTGTCTGCTGAAACTTACACCAGGTCGGCCGAGAGGCCTTCCTGGCTCTCCCTCCTGCGGCACCATCTGGAAGTGCTGGCTGCGCTGCATGCAACCCCGGTGTGGCTCTCCGGGGTTGGCCCTGGGCCCCTTGTCTACCTCTCCTGGAGCTCAGGAGCTGGACTGTGGCCAGTTATGTGTCCCCACCAATCCCTGCAGGCCAGGTGAGCAGGCGTTTACTGAGGACCTACCATGTGCAAGCTGTGGGGACTCATAGGGCAGGTGCCTGCAGCCAATCTGGACTTCTCTCCCAAACCCCAGACCCGTCAAGTCAACGCCTGCTGCCGCAGCTCCGCTCAGGTGGCCAGGGGCAGCTCTGCCACTGCAGGTCACAAACTGAACTGAAATTCAACCTGGGCCTGCCCCACCCCCAAGCTGGCCCTGTCTCACCTCCATTCTCCACTCTCTTGCTTAGGCCAGACACCTTAATCATCCTTGACCTTTGAGACTCTCTCACTTTCATTGGTTGTACTTTCAAAATATATCAGCATTTTCACCCTTCCCTCCACAACCACTGCCTCCACCTGCACTGCACACCAGGATGGAGGCAGCAGCCTCTGCAATGGTCTCCTTCCTTCCTGTTGCCCCCTGACGTCACCCTCCACACAGCAGCCAGAGTGATCCTGTTGGAACTTGAGCCAGAGCCCACACTTTTCTGCCCAGGGCTCCACAATGGCTCCCAGCCTGTTCAGGATCAAAGCAGAGCCCTGCCTGTGGCTCCAGCTTGTTCCCCCCAGACCTCTGCTCCCGCCACCCCCATGTGTCCACTGCTCTTGCCGTTCCTCTGATATGTCACATCTGTGCTCACCTCAGGACCTTTGCACTTGCTGTTCCCTCTCCCTGGCATGCTCTGTTTCTCTGAGAGTTACATCACTCCCTCTTTTGCTTCTTTCAGAGCCCTGATCAAATGTCACCTCCTCAGAGAGACTTTTCCTCACCCGCCCCCATTCTTCCCTGCTCTGTTGCTCTTTGCTCACAGCGCTCCTTACCACTGGACGTGCACGTATGTGTTACTAGAATGCGCCTGCCTTAGAGCAAGGCCCTGCCCATCCTCTCACTGCCGTGTCCCAGGGCCCTAACACAGGGCGGGCGGGTGCTCAGGAAACACTGTTGAATGAGACGCTGGCTGGATGGGTGCTGTGCAGGGACAGCAGGTGTTGAACACCTGACTTTTGCAGGTTCTGTGCTGGGTGCTGAGGCAACACGTGTGGACGAGATCTCGTCTGGGGAGGGAGAGAGACTGTGCACAAGACATCACAAAGCAGGCGCAGCAGGTGGTGTCCAGGAATGATTCGGAGGAGGGAGTGGTCTGGTTTTCCAGAGCGGTTTACGGAGTGGACAAAGGCCCCAAGGGGGGATTCAGGGGGCATGTGCGTGGGGACGGACTGGGGAGGGTCCTCAGTGTGCCGGGAGAGGCATCGGGAGGCCTGGGCGGGGGTCCTTGCTCTTCTCCTCTGGTCACGAGATCCTGAGTGCACCTCTTCCCTTGTCTGGGGCTCAGTTTCCCCACTGTGGACTCCTGACCATGTGCTTTTCTCCTGCGGTGTCCCGCCTCACTGAGAGGGTGAGGCTCAAACCTGGAGGGACCCAGGGTAGACGGGAGTCTGCCAGGAAGAGCGTGGCGAGCAGAGGAACAGGATGTGCAGCGAGGGGCCCTCCTCCTGCAAAGCTGCGTTAGCCCAACCCCTCCCCCAGTGAGCAAAGAGGCAGGGAGGACGGCGACGGCGTGGCCTGGGCTAATTTCAGCTCACACCGAGAAGAGCTTTCTTTCAGGGGTGCTCAAAGGTGGAGTCTCAGCAGAAGTGAGCTCCGCATCACCACTGGAGCTCAAACAACCTCCGCATGTGAGGGAGGAGAGATTAAAAAAGAGCTGCTGTTGGACTGAGCAGTCCGGGTCTCTTTGGCCTCTCCAAGCCTCAGTTTCCTTATCTGTGAAATGGAGATATTATTACCCGGCTGTCAGAGGCCCTGGAAAGCACCCAGCCCGTTTCTGGCCCACAGAAGGTGCTCAGTAAGTGCCACTTCCCTGGCCCCTGGTCCTCGGAGCTTCCCCTCTAACAGTCAGGCTCCCAGGACAGAGTGGGGAGGGGCCCCTCCCACAGCCCTGCCCCTGCAGAGCAGACCCGAGGCCCCTGCTGCCTCCTTGTCCGCAGAGGTGGAGTGTCCAGGCCCCAGGTGGGCTGGCCTCAGACGTCTGCCTCTGGGGCTCACCTGTCAGCTGGGCTGGGTCATGGCTGGCTCCGTGAGGAACTGGGAAAGCCCACGGTGAGTATTTGGGAGCTCTCGCCCCAGGCCCCCACGGCCCTGCTGACTCTGGCCTCCAGGAGAGGCAGGGCTCGCTAGGTAATCTCACCACTCTCATCACAGTCTCACCTGGCTAAGCCCCGAGCCTCCCTGCCCTTTGGAGCTTTCTGGCTCCTTGGCCAGGAAATGGCATGATGCCAGGGGCCGGTGGGATCTGTCACAGTGCTCTGGGCCATTGGTATTTGTTGGGCACCTACTCTGTGCCAGGGACTTTCCTTACACTTACTCGAATAATTCTTGAGGTACAATCTCATTTCATAGGCGAGAGAGCCGAGGCTTGGGGAGAGGAAGCAACTTGGCTGGTGCAATCTCAGAGCCAGGGCTCTGACCCAGGGCTGTGGGACTCCAAAGTTAGTGGGCATTCTGTCTCTATCCTGCCATCCCCTGGGTAGAGCAGTGGAAGGAGCACTGGCTTTAGCTCTGGAGTGTGATGGGGGGCCACAGGCTGAGCAGGAATGCAGATCCAGGCACAATCCTGACTCCGTCCCCATGTCTTTGCACATTCCGTTCCCCCTTCTTACCATGCTTTTCCTGGCAGACTCCTCCCTACCCTCAGTCTCTCCAGGCTTCAGTCGCTTCCTCTCAGTGAGGCAGGGCACCGTAGCAGGAAAGGATATGGTTGGGAGTCCAGCAGGCCTGCTTCACATCCTGCCCTGCCATCACTGAGCCTGGAGGGGAGACTAATAAGGGGAACAGTATGTGAACAGGGAACAGCATAGGCAAAGGCAGGAGGATATGAGGACCTAGGAGGGTGGAGCCAGGATCTGGGCAGAGTAGGAAGGTTTCCTCCCTGCCTCACCTGGCCTTCTCCTTCTCCTATCCAAGCCTTCATGCCTTTGAGTCTCTGCTCCTTGGTGCCCCCTGACAGTCCCTCCCTCAGCCACCCTCATCCATGCTGCTCCTTCCCCAATGTTCCCACAGCCTCAAGTGCTGCCTCCATTTGAGCAGCTGATGACCTGGCTTGTTTCTGTCCTGCCTGCATGTGGTGGTGAGATCCTCGACTCAAATCCTGGCTCTGGCCCTTGCCTGCTGGGTAACTCCGACGAATTATGTCACCTCTCTGTTCTTCATCTGCAGGATGACAGCAGCAGCTCCCAACTCAGTGCTCTCTCGGGGATTCAATGAGGTTGTGCTTCTAAAGCAGCAAACCACAGTCCCTCAGAAAGCAAGCCAGCTGGGACACACACACTCACGCACGTCATTATTGTGATTTATGAGTCCCTTAAGGGCAGGGCCTATGTCTGGCTCCCAGCTCACGGTAAGGCAGAATCGGGGCTCAGTGTTTGCTTCTAGAATGAGAGCACAGCCCATTCTGCTCAAAAGTGATTTCTAATAAAACTAGCAACAAACTAAACTAAATGTGATCATTTATTGGGTGTGTGCCTCACCTTGTTTAATCCTGATGACTCTGTGACATGGGAATTATTAGACCCATTTTACAGATAATATAATTGAGGGTTAGAGAGACTAGGCCACCTGCCTGAAATCCAGTAAGTACTTGAGCAGTTGGGTTTCGAGCCTGGGTTTGGCTAACTTTGCTGCTCTGTGTGTTGGCCCAGACTCTGTCCTGTTATGCCCGCTGTTGAATAGTCCAGACACCTTTTTCTCTCTCACGGGTACCTGTCCCCATCTCTGGGCCACCCCTCGGAGTTGCTGGGGTGAGGGAATGTGAATGCGGGGGCCCATGAGTCATGTGCCCTATAATACACACACATGCATACACACATGCACACACACGCATGTGACCCTATGCAGCTGACAAGTTCTTCCAGGTCTCCGGAGCCACATCTGACTCTTGTCCACTCCACATGAAGTCCCTGTGCGATGCTGCCATGGGGCTGTCACTGCTTGTACATTCTTTGGTCTCATTCTCCAAGCTGCCAGCACCCATGGGGTGGGACGGGGCTCAGGATACCCCCCCAGCACAGTGTCCCAGCCCAGTGGGGTGCCGAGGGAGGAGCCAGCCAGCACTCTCTGCTCTGTCCAGTTTTGTCAGGCAGGGGCGCGAGGGGCTGGGGGGATTGGGCAACCAACCCATAGGATCTTGCTCCTTTCTTTCTCTGTTCCCACAACCCACCAGGCCCACCCTGTCTACCCGGCCAGGCTGGATTTGAGGCTCAAGTAGGAAAGTGCGTGTGGGGAATTGAAGGGAGGAAGAGCAGGAGAAATGCAAGGTGGCAGTGGCTGGGGGTGGCCGTCAGAGGAGCCGTGGCACCTGGGCCTGCTGGAGAAGGTGGTTGTGAACCACGTGGGGGACGGGCCATCTGCTGTTGAACTCAACTCACTCTGGGGCCACCTGTGGCTGTGCCCGCCTGGCAGCCTCTGAGAGCCCTCGGGTGGCGCACTGGAAGCTGGGGTCAAGGGATAGAGGCAGCAGTGGGGCAGGTGGGACTACGTGGGGCCTGAGGCAGGCCAGCCCAGGAGGAACAAGTCTGGATCCCAGAGGGGTTCATTCATTCATTCACTCATTCATTCATTCTGTACGTGTTTATGGAGCACCTAATATGAGCCCTATAGGCTGGGTACTCGGTGCTGGGAAATGGCAGTGGACAAGAAGGACAAAAGCCCTGCCCTCATGGAGCTCGCATTCCAGCGGAGGGAGACAGATCAAAAACCGTAATAAGGAAGGAACATACACTGTGGTTAAGAGTAATAGTGCTAAGGAGAGGAATCAACCAGAGAAGAGGGGTTGGGAGTGGATTTTTTTTTCAATTATAAATAGGTGTCCAAGGAAGATCTAATTGAGAAAGTGACATCTGACCCAAGCCAGGCGTCAAGGAATAGCAGGAGGCCAGCATGGCTGGAGGGAACGGAGGGAGGGGACGTGGTAGCAGATGAGCTGGAGAGGAAACAGGCCAGATGGTGGGGCCTCCTGGACGCCCCCTTTAAAATGGTCCCTCTGGCTGCCCAGGGTAGCTTGGGGGAGGGGCGGGGCAGGACCGGGAGGCAGAGGCGGCTGCTGAAAGCAACATAACAGGATTTGCTGATGGATCGGAGTGGGAGAGCCAGCGCAGAGGCATCCAGGATGACTCCAGAGAGTTCCGGCCAATTTGCTGGAAAGGCTGGCTGGACCCAGAGGCTCAGCTGAGGCCCTCAGGGAAGCTGGAAGACAGAGTGGGCTGGGACAAAGACCCCAAACGATCAGATACCCGTGGCTGAGAGGGGGCTCCAATTGGAAGGCTGGAGACCCCTGCACCCCAGCAGCTTGTGGGGCCATGTGGATTGCACACGGGCCCCAGAAAAGGCCATCCTCTCTGTGCTCTGGATTGGGGACTGGGCGTAATGTGGCCATGAGCTGGCATGAACCCCACAACGGATCCTTTCTCCTCGTTCTCCCTCCCTCCTTCCCTCCTCCCTCTCACTCCCTCCTTCCCTCCTCCCTCCTCTCTGTCCACCATCCCTCCTCTCACCTCCCATTCTGCCTCCCAGGCACTGGGGCTGCATCCGTGGCTGGACATCCCCGTGCCTGAGCCCGAAGCAACTTCCCCATAGGCAGGGCATGGACCAATACAAACTCTTGATTTGCTCCAATTTAAGGTCACTGGACAAGTTTGTGACTACAGGTGATTTGATTGTTAAGCAGTTTTGAGTCATTTAAAATAAAGTCACTGTCATAAAAAACTCCTGGTCAGGCCATGTCCCCCGGTTTGGTTTCCAGAAAGGACTGGAGGAGTTCCTGGCTCCTAGGAGGCCACCTTCCCACTAGGCAGAGAAGGGAAAGGCTGTCCGGTGGGGGCCTGGCATGGGCAAAGGCCCTGCGTGGGGGGGAGTGTGTGGAACGGGGGGGGGGGGGGGGGGTTGCAGAGCCGGGCATGCAGATGGGGGAGGCTCTGGTGGGCCTGGTTGGAGCATCTGGACTTTGTTCAGAGAGCAGTGGGAGCCATCGAAGGTTTCTGAGCTGGAGAATGACCCACCTGTGCTGAGTTTTAACTGGTGGCACCACAGAGGATGAATGAGGGCAAGTGGTCTGAGGCCAGTGCGGTGGCTGTGGCCTTGGCCAGGTAGGGAGCACTGCGACCTGCCCTTGGAAGTGGGTGTCAGGGGACTGGATGTGGAAAGGGTCACAGGGTGAGTGAATGGACTTGGTGAGGGGGTGGCCCCACAATCAGATACCTCAGGTGACCTCACCCCAGGCGTGCTCCTCTTATAGTGCCCCACTTCAGGAAATGTCCCCATCCCCACCTAGCCCTTTGCACCACCAGAACCTGGTGCCATCCTGGGCTCCCTTGCCCCCACATTGGTGCCATCTCCAAGTCACTTTGATTGTGGTTTCCAAACTCCTCCCACGTGCCCCTCCCCTCCACCTGCACAGCCTCTCCCCCATGCCCAGCCTGCCTCTCCGGGCGTCATGCCTCCAGCCTTGTACTGCCGGTCCCGCCCCTGCAGAGGAGCCGAAGGGATCCTTCTAGAACCTGAGTCGGGCATGCCACCCTCCTCATCCTCGTGGTTTCCTGAATCTTGGGGCAGATGTCCACTCCTCCTACAGCCCACACCCCCGGTAAGTTGCGCCTCAAACTGAGCTGCCGGTTCTGCTCCACTCCTTGGCTGAGGCTTACTGTGCGCGCTGCAGCATGGGCGCCATTGGAAGTCGGCGCTGTGGGAAAAGAAAGAGAACCCTCGCAGGGTGCGGGGCCGTCGGAGCTGAGATCCAGAGTGTGAGCAGGGAGGGGACAGTGTTTCAGGAAGGAGGTCTGGCCAGAGGACTGGCCTGAGGCAGGGGGAGCCGGCCGTGCGGTGCCCACAGCAGGGCACCCACTGCCTGGTACCACCTTCCCATTGTGGTCTCATTGTCCTAGGATGGTCACTTGGGGGGCCAGGGGCTGAGCCTGGGCAGGTGACAGGCCTGGCTCCTGGGGCCTATGGGGTACACTGGGGTGTGAGGGCTTGACTTTTAAATATGGCTTTATTGAGAGATAATTTATATTCCATAAAATTCACCTTTTTAAAGTGCACAATTCAGTGGTTTTTGATATATTCATAGAGTTGTGCAACCATCACCACTATCTAATTCCAGAGCATTTTAACCATCCCCAAAAGAAATCCTGTCCCCATTAGCAGCCACTCTCCATTTTCCCGGCCCCACAGCCCCTGGCAGCCACTAATCTACTATGCTCTGTCTCTGTTTATTTGCCTGTTTTGGACATTTCATATGAAAGGAATCAGACAATATGTGACCTTCTGCGTCTGACTTCTTTCACTTAGCATAATGTGTTTTTAAGATTCATCATGTAATAGCATGAATCGGCACTTAATTCCTTTTTATGATTGAATAATATTCCCTTGTATGGACACACCACATTTTGTTTATCCTTTCATCTGTTAGTGAACATTTGGGTTGTTTCCACTTTTTGGCTATCATGAATAATGGTGCTATAAACATTTGTATACCAGCTTTTGTGTGGCCATATATTTTCATTCTCCTGGGTGTGTATACTTTGGCGTGGAATTGCTAAGGTCACAGGACAATTCGTTGTTTTAACCTTTTGATAAATGGCTAAGCCTGTTTTCATTGCGGCTGCACCATTTTACATTCCCACAAGCAACACACATGTATTCCAGTTTCTCCACATCTTCACCAACACTTGTTATTGGCTATCTTTTTTTTTCTTCTTTTTGAGACAGGGTCTTGCTCTGTCACCTGGGCCAGAGTGCAGTGGCATCAGTGTAGCTCACTACAACCTCAAACTCCTGGACTCAAGCGATCCTCCTGCCTCAGCCTCCCAAGTAGCTGGGTCTAGAGGCCCCCACCACTACACCCGGCTAATTTTTTCTATTTATTATATAGAGATGGGGTCTCCCTCTGTTGCTCAGGCTGGTCTCAAACTCTTGGCCTCAAGCAATCCTCCCGTCTTGGCCTCCCAAAGTGCTAGGATTACGAGTGTGAGCCACCGTGCCTGGCCATGCCCGTCTTTTTGGTATTCCAGTAGGGTATGAAATGGTATCTTATTGTGGTTTTTGACTAGTGATGTTGAGCGTCTTTTCATGTGCTTATTGGCCATTCGTATATCTTCTTTCGAGAAATATCTATTGAAATCTTTGTCCATTTTAAAATCGGGCTATTTGTCCTTTGATTGTTGAGCTGTAAGAGTTCTTTACATGTCTGGACACAAGTCTCTTCTCAAGGGGAGGAGCTGGGACACCAGGCCACGGAGCCAGGCCCTGGGGCTGCCGGGGCTCCATCCTCCCTGTCCTGGGGGCTGTGGACTCAGAGGTCTCACGAGGGGCTCCAGCATCCCTGCGGAGGGTGGACACACACCCCACGAGTCACCTCCAGCTCCCTCACTTCCTCTGCCTCGACTGGCTTCAGACACCAGGGTGAGCACTTCATGGGGACAGCAGTGCCACCCCTGCTCCCAGTGCCCAGGCCCTGCAGCTGGTTTTCACATAAAGGAAAAGGGAAGTGCGGATCCTTTCAGAGGTGACCACAGAGACGCTGCCACCTGCTCCACACCCACCATGACACCACCACAGCTGCCACTGCCATAGCACAGCCGCCTCTGCGGCGCACACGTCAAGCCCGAGGCTTACCCAGCAGGCTGTGGGTGGGAGGCTGGCCAGAGCAGCCGCAGCCCCCTCGGGCTGGGCCCTCCCTCACCCTGCTTGTTTAAACTTTCCTGAACTTTCCATGGTTTGTAAGTTGAGCTCCTACAACTTTGAGAATCAAGGGAAATGTAAAAAAACAAACCCCAACCACAGCCACTGGCTGATTCAGCTCAGACATTTGGGGATTCTTTCTCTGTGGCTGCCCAGGGCTGGCGGCTGAGCTGGAAACACAGGAACAGCGCTTGCTGGGCCTGTCACCTGGGGCCTGGCCTCCTCCTCCCCCAGGGTGGGGGATCCCCTCATGTCATTGCTGTGCCTCTGTTGTTTACTAGCAGGCACCCCTCATCGTGCTGGGGGCTCTGGGCCACTGCAAAGGCAGCAAGATACAGCCCTGGCCTGGGGCACAAGGTAGAGAGTGGGAAAGGGATTTGACAATCCAGGGAGAGGGGACCCAGGAGCAGGTGGGGGCCCAAGGTGTGGCCCCCAGAAGCTGGGGAGGGATCTACCGGTGAGGGCGTTCTCAACTGTCCTTCCAAACTAGGACTTCGAAAGGGCAGTAAGGACATTGTCGGCAGAGACAACAGTGTGCCCAAAGGCTGGCACATCAGGAGGATGGTTGAGGGGAGCCCACACTGGCTGAGGGCTGTTTTCTGGGGGTGGAGAGAAACGGAGGTGAGAAGCCAGCTGGGGTTGATGTCCCAGGGCCCCAAAGTGCCAACACCTCCTCCAGTGTTCCTAAGTGCTAATGAGCCTTCAGGTCCCCTTCCTAGCCTTTGCCCTGCCCTCCCGCCCAGCCCCTCCCCGCAGGACCTCAAGACCAGGCTCTTCCACTAGCCGTTCTGGGTTGAGGCAGCATTTTTCCCGCTTTCGTCTTTGCAGGGTTGGGCCTCTGGGCCCCGCTCCTCCCTCCCGCCGAGCCCCAGCTGGGCCTGCCACCCGCCACCTGCCACCCGCCCACGTGGAGCCCCCTCTGCCCCTGCTGGCGCGCTGCATCGGCTTTGGCAGGCTCCGGCCCGAGGCCTCTCTGCTCGCTGATTGCGCGGCAGCCGGTGGGCTCCGGAGCCAGAGCGAGAGATTTATTGTGGTTTTTAGGGGGCGTTTAGGAGCGACGTGATAATGTCTGTGAACGCACTTTGTAAACTGTAACGGGGGAGTGCCGTGCACACAGAAGGGGCTGGGGCTGGGGTGGGATGGGAGCCCAGCCCCCAGCTGACATCCTGGGGCTCAGCCGGGAAGCCCCCCAGTCCTGGAGGTGGGGAAGCCCTGCTGGGCTCTGGGGCGGGAGTCCCCGCTGCATCTGCTGGAACAGGCCTCCCTGGGCCCCCGCAGGCCTGCGGGGGCCGGGGCGTCTGTGTCACCAGGCAGCTCTGGAATGAGCTGTGAGCCAGAAAATTGCCCAGGTCCCTCCCTCACCCAGGAAGCCCAGATGCACTGCAGTGACAGTGACATGCTTCCTGGCTACAGAGTGACAATGACTCTGGGCCTCCTGACCCCTGTTGAGGGGCGTGGAGATAACCAGGGGCAGCAGTGGGACTGGGCTGTCCCAGGAAGGGGAGCTGCACAGGGGCAGGGGCGCTCTGCTGTCCCATCCATCCTTCCAGCCAAGTGTTGCCACTGAGAATTCTCGGTCTGTGCTTGGCAGTGCTCTAGAAGCCGGGGCTACAGCAGGGATCGGCACAGACAAAAATGCCCGAACTCATGGCCCTCGGGGAAGGAGGGTGAAGCCAGACAATCCACAGGTGAAGAAAGATGATTTTAAACAATGCTCGTTACCACAGAAACGGTAAAACAGGAGGATTTGAAACTGCGGAAGCTGGGGGCTCAAGAAAAGCCTCTCTGAGGGGCCCTTGTCTCTCTCTCCAGGTGGGACCCTTCCATGCCTTCCAGAACAATCCTGGGCCCTGAGGGGCTCAGCTGGTCCCCCAGCCACCTGCCAATCATCACTACCAAGGCTTGTGGCCCAGGCAGCCTTGGGGCCCCCAGACCAACAGACAAGGGCTGCCCTGGGTCAAGTGCCCCCCACCTGGTCACCATTGGGGCTGTGGCCAGGGTCCCCAGCTGGGCTGTCTTCACTTCATCCTAGAGCTGGTGAGAGGCAGAGGGAGGGTAAGGCAGGTGCTGCTATACCCCCATTTTACAGTTGAGGAAACTGAGGCCTGCACGGAGGGCCCCAGCTGACAGAGGCGCAGCTGGCAGAGGTGGAATTTGAACATAGGTCTGTCTGATTATTTTCTGAACAAAAAATCAGGCCCCTGGTCTCCTGGAGACCGCAGGAGAGTCTCCTTGAGCTTGGGACTGATTGTCTTTATAATCTTGAGAGTCATGAGAAGCAAACTGGTGCTGTTTGAGGATTACTGGTGCCAGGTGCTGTGCTAAGTACCAGACCTGAGTTATCCAATTTTAGCCCCAGCACAATGTGATAAGGTGAGAACTGTCATTGACGTTGCCATTTTGCAGACAGGGTAACTGAGGCCCAGTGAGGTTGAGTGACTGGCCCAAGGCCACACAGGGTGGGACAGCGGGGCTGGGATGTGAACACCTCAGGGTCCACGTGTTTAACTTCTCTCTGTTCCCATCTCTCTGATCGGGGTCATAAATCTTGAGCCTTATGATTGCCAGGTTATGCTGAGGGTTCTACATGCATTGTCCCATGTCAGCCTCATTACACTCTCTTAAGTTGGTCGGACTTCCTATGACCCTCCCCTACACTTTTTACAGATAAGGAAACTGAGGCTCCAAACAGGTGAATCATAGCTGGGAGGTTGGGAAGTCAGGATTCCAACCCAGGCCAGCTCACCCCAGAGCCCATGTACTTCACCTCCCACTTCTCCTTGCCAGTCTAATGTATTGTTTGTACCCCCTAAAGCCCACAGAGGCTGGGGGTGTGCCCCACAGATGGGCACACCGAGGCCCAGGAAGGTGTTCAGTGTGACTTGTGCGGTTGCTGGCTGTTGAGAGAGGCCTGCTCCCCTGCCCCCTCGCTGAGGAGGGCACCTGGCTGGGGCGTGGAGACAAGGGGGTGGCTGAGGAAGTGGGGACAGGGTCCTGGGCATGTCTGAGGGCTGTGCAGGGCTCCAGGGGGAGACCAGCTCGGGGACACAGGGGCCTTCGTCTCCCTCCGTGACACACTCGGACTTGGCTCTGGATCCAACCCTGAGGGCATCTTACTTCCCTTCAGGGCAGGGGCTTAGTGCCCTACTAGCCTTGTGACCTTCTCAAGGTCACCCTCTCTGAACCTGTTTCTTCTCTGTGAAACAGGATCCTGGTGTCTGGCCAGGTTTGTGACACAGATGCTTATTGAAACCTGTGATGTGTCTGGTGGCTGGAAAGGGGCAGCTCTTGCCTGGCTCCCCCTTGTCCTCTGCTCAGGAGGCAGCAGGATGAAGGGGTACCCCAGACACCTGCCTGGGGGGGTCTGCAGAGCTGTGTGGCAGGGGGTGGCCTGTCTGGGCTACTCTGTTCCTCTCCCCCACCCAGGGACAGTGGCCAGCTGCTGCCCTTAGACCCGGGCTGGGGCCCCGAGGCCTGGCCATGACCTCACGGGTGCCAGAGAAGCACAGCCGGGCCCTCCCTGGCCCTTCTGGACACTGCCCCGGGTGACTGCACCTCCTGGGGGGGATTTGCTGTCAGTCTGAGGGCAGTGACAGCAGAGGCCCAGAAGGCTTGGCAGTGGGATTAAGGTGGAGAAAAATGAAGCGTGGAAATCATTAGCTTCCTTGGTTGGCGAGAGCCGCCCTGAACGAACATTTGGGGCTTTTAAAATGAACATCAGCTGCAGGGACTGGTGCCCTGTGTCTGCCACAGCCCAGGCCGCCTTGTGGAATCCCAGTCCTGGCCCTCCTTCTTCTGTTGCTGCTCAGCCAACACTTACTGAGCACCTACTGTGGGCCAGGCCCACAGCCAGGATGGAGGCAGACTCCAGCCAGAGAGCAGCAGCCCTGTGGCGTGAGCGCAGCCGCAGAGGCAGTGGTGCCAGCAGGGGAGGAATCTGGCTGGGCAGGGCGGGCCCCACCACCTCCTGGGGGGCTGTGGGAGCAGGGAGGGGCTGGGTGGCCACTGAGGGGGGGCAGGGCTCCCTGGAAGAGGGGCCTTAAGGGGTGGGATGGGCCCCCCCCAGACAGGGACCTGCAAGGGCACTGGGGTAGGAAAAGCTGGAGCAGGAGTGAGAACACACACGCCTCAGAGGCCAGGCAGGTGGCCTGGTGGGGACCAAGGCCAGCTGCAGGACAGTGTTCTGTCAAGACGGCTGCCAAGCAGCAATGCATGGGGGGGGGAGGCTTCTGCCCGAGCCTCCTCTTTTCCAAACTGAGCTGATATGCGGAATTTTATGGGAAAATTCCCGATTTTTAAACGATGGGAATTAATTCTAATTAAAAACAAAAAATGCTATGGTGTCAAACCAAGCATGGCTTCGGGCTGGATTGGGCCGGTGGTGGGCCAGGAGTTTCTGATCTCCGGTGGCGGCGGTGGTAGGGGGCGTGGGGAGGCGCAGGCCGGTTGGAAGGGGGGCTCTGCGGAGGGAGGAGGTCGGGCAGGCTAGGCCGCGGGGCGGTGGGGTGTTTGCAAGGCGTGGGTGGGGCGGGCCTACCCCCGCCAGCGGCGCGGTGCGTGGGGGCTGGGCGCGGTGGGCGGGGGCTGGAGGCAGGGCCCCCCCAAGCCCCCCCCGCCCGGCGCGCCGCGGCCGCCCGCCGCCTCCATCCGGGCCTCTCCCCACCTCCCGCCCGCCCGCCCCCGCCCGCGCCCCTCCCCCGCCGGCGCGCACGGCTCCCGCCGCCCCTCCTCCGCCCGCCCGCCCTCCGCCCGCTCTCCCCGGCTCCCTCCCGGTCTCTCTTAAGTGCCATCGAGGGGCGCCGGGAATTGCAGCCAGTAAATCGCGTCCCACCACTCAGCAGCGGGGCCACCGCAGCGGCGCCGCCCGCGCCCGCCGGGAGCCCGCGCCGCCCGGGCGCCTCTCCAGGGCCCGCGAGGCCCGCCCCCCACCCGGCGCGGCGCTGCGCAGGGCCTGCCCCCGGGCCGGCCGGGGCGCGCGGGGCCCGCGCTGGAGGCGAGGACGCGGCGGCCGCGGGGCGCACGGCCCGGAGCGCGCGGCCCGCGCCCCCGCGCGCCCTGCCCGCGCCCGCGCCCCGCGCTCCGGAGCCCGGCCCCGCTGCCCGGGCTCTCCTGCGGGACCGATGCCGGCCCTCCGGCCGCCAGGGTAAGGGGACAGCGCGGGCGCGGCGGGGGGCGGGGGGTGGGCTCCCGCCCCGGGAACCTGGTGCCCGCCCCGCTTCTGCGTCTGGCACGTGGGGGCGTCTCAAGTTCCCTCTGGAGGCCGGACAGGTGGCGAGAACGCGGGGGTGTGATGCTCTAAGGCTGGCACTTACTGCGTGCCTACTGTGCGCCAGCCGCGACCGCTTCGTCTGAAGTGTGGGGGGTGTTTGTCCCCATTGTACAGATGAGAAGACGGAGGCTGAGAGCGGGCAAATAGCTCGCTTAGGGTGACCCCCCAGCTAGCAAGTGGCAAGCAAGGATTTGACCCCGGGGCTGCTTGATGCTATAGCTGGAGCTCACCCCTCCATGGTACACACAGCAACAGTGACAGTATGAATATTTCATTGTAGAAAAGAAGAAAAAAATCATCCATTGTCCCACCACCATCATGCAGCCAGTGTAAGCGTTTGGGTTTTTTATTTCGGCCTTGTTCTTTTTCCTTCTTTTCTTAAGAGTGTGTGCTTTGGGATCAGTCGGACCCTGGTTCCTTCCTGATTAGTGCCTGAATCTGAGAGGTTTTAAACAAGTCTCCTAGCTCTCTGGACTTGGGTCTCCAGCCTAGGAAAAAGGGGACACTCCCAGGGTTCCCCAGGGGAGTAGATGAGACCTAGTAGGTAGCCTTGAAGGAGGGGGAGGAGATGGGAGGGTCCAGGGCCTGGAGGAAGGGACCATGCATCCAGCGGGCATTGATAGAGCACCTAGAAAGTGCGGAACCAGTGCTGGGCTGAGATGGGGGCAACCCAGCCCATGTGCTTGCAGCAGGAGGGCTCTGTCCAGCATCCGGGCGCTGCCTAGCCCCACACTCTGCCCTGCCACGCCCCTGCTTCCTCCCAGTGTCTAGCAAGGGACCAGCCCCCTGGCTTCACTTCTGCCCAAGGAAATGAACTACCTCCAGGAGGACAAGTCCAGTGCTGCTCAGAATTTTGAACCTGGGGCCAACATTTGGGTCCTGGCCTCTGCCAGCCCAAGCCTGGGTTTTGTGGCGTGTTGGGTCCTTCCCAGGCTCACAAGTTTAGCATCAGGCCCAAATCCTTATCCTACCCCAGGCCTATGACATCACTTCCACCTAGTACCCAAACTGGAGACCCCAGGCCTGTGGCCTCCCACATACCCCTACCTGCCTGTCCATCCAGTCAGCCCTGGGGTTCTGTTGGTTCTGCCCTCTTCCCTCCTTTCCCCTTCTGCCCTGGACATGCCATCCCTCCTCCTCGGCCATGACCATTGGTCTGGGACGCCACTGCCAAAGCTGTCTTTCTAAATGCAGCTCTGAGCTTCCAAACTCCTCAGCTGTCCACAGACCTAATCTAGGCCAAATTCCTGAGCTGTCTCTTGAGGCCAGGCCTCTCCGTGGTCCCCCAGTCCACCTTTCCAGTCTCACCCCCTGGGAGGTGAGTATCCCTGACCTTAGAGCCCCTGAGGTCTGGGTCTTCCCTGCCTAAAATGGTCTCTTCCACATACATCCCCTTCTCCTGTCTTCTGACCTCCTGAGCTCTAGGACACAGCCACATCCCCCCCTCCCTGTGGCCCTCCCAGATGCCACCTCCCTCTGAGGCACCTCCCTCCCATGGGCACCCCCAGCTCTTGGCACATCCTTCCATCATGGCTCTCAGCATGGCAGGCTGCTTCCATCTTGGTCTCCCTCATCAGGCTGGGAGAGCTGGGGCCCGGGTTGATGCGTCCCCAGGGTCCAGCACTGGGCCAGGCCCAGAGTGCCCAGTGATCTTTGAGGAGTGAACGCTGGGGAGTCTGGCAGAAGTAGATGGCTCTCACAATCCCATGGGGCTGGCCAGGAGCCTCCTGCCTCCCAGGGGTCTCGCCTGTGAGCAGGGTCCCCTGTACTGAGGAGCCCAGGACTGGTTTTGCTCCCAAGTGCCTGCAGACCTTGACCCTCAGCCTTGGCAAGTTCAGGGGGCCAAGGTCCTCTCCCATTTGGATTTGCTGGGGCAGTAATGAGGGGGAGGTGCTCAGGGGTAGGGGCCCTCTCTGCCCTGTCCCCCGGACCCCCAGCCTCCTCTGCCCCATCAAGCCCACCCTGATGTCCTCCCGGGGAACAGGGAGAGTTATGTCAGGCCCTCTGGCCGCGTGCCAGGGCTCCCCATGGAACTATAAATTGACCTGTCGGGAGAGGGAAGAGATTAATGTCGGCCATCTTCATTAGCGCGTCCCCCGGGGTGACGGCGTCTGCCCTGAGCTGGCTGATTGGAGAGGGTGTGAGCGAGTGTGGGGGCGGGGGGCTCGCACCCACCCCCAGAAAGGCAAGGGGCAGAGGCCAGGGCCTGCCGAGAGCCACGGCCTCCTCCCACTGCTCGAAGGGCCGTCCCTCTGGCCTCTGCTCCTGGCAGCAGGCATGCGCTTTGATGGAGGACCTGTGTGCTAATTGGGAGCAGAGATGTGCGCCCCGCAGCTCCGCGGGGCTCCCGGGCTGACACCGCCAGCTCAGCGGCATCTGCGGGGCCTTCATTAGAGGCTTTTTCCCTGACCAGAAAGGAGCCCGCTGCGGGCTGGGGGGGGCTTCTCTCCTCCCCTTCCCCCTCCCTTCCCCCTCCCCCGTCCCTTCTTTATTGCGTTGATGGAGAAGGAGGCAGCTCTGCGTGCGGAGATGAGGAGGGATTGGAGGCAGCCATCTGAGTTTGAGACGTTGTGCGTCCAGATGACTCTGTGACCTTGGGTTAGGCCCTCGGCTGCTCCACGTCTGAACATCCTTGTCCATGGAATGGGCATGGTTGCGCCCCTCTGGGTGGGGTGGGGGTGGGACAAGTGAGTCCATGTGCACTTGTCTTTGGAAATGAGGACTGGGCAGGGCCTGAGGCTGCCTAGGTTCAAATCCTGGTGCTACTACCTCCTGTGAGATCTTGGGCCCTCTGCGCCTCAGTTTCCTCGTCTGGCGATGGCTGAGGTCCAGGGCTGGTCTCAGGCGGTGGGAGTCCCTTTCAGCAGATGGGAACAGAGCTTCCGTGCTGGGTGGGGGCTGCTGTGGGAAGCGACTGCAGCAGCAGGTTGAGTGGCATTGGTTTGTTCCATTGTTTATTCACTCATTCATTCATTCATCCAGAATAGCCTCCTGTACCAGGGTTTTGTACCCACAGAGGTGGTTCACGGGTGGCCTTGCCCTATGACAGCCCCCTTGGAGAATCAGACCCAGGAACAGATGGGGACAGGCCTGCATGAGCTGCTGGGACCCTTAGAAGGGAGTCTCCCTGGGCCTAAGGCTATCTGGAAGGCTCTAAGGGGACCAGCGAGGTAGACATGGTGCAGCCTTTCCTTACAGACGCCGTTTGCACCAGAACCTGATATGGAGGGACCCAACTAGTCCCTGAGTTCCTGACCCACTACCCATCCCCCGCTGGGCTGTTGAACAGGGTGGGAGCGGGAGCTTTGCTGAGTGTGCAAAGACTGAGGCCCCTTCCCCAGGCCCACTTTTGTTTCCTAGCCCTGAAGCTCTTCTGTGCATCCTGGGGTGGAGGGAGGGGGGCGAGTTGACCCGTTACCTGGTAGCACTGGCCTCAAGTCGGTACTCAGACTGGCTCCAGGGGCACCTGGCTGGCCAAGGGTCTGCTTGAGGCTGGAGGTGGGCAGCAGCGGGCCAGGACTACCGCATGGGATGGCTGAGGGTCACTCTCTAAGGCATGTGGTTTTGCTTCTCCAAGCCTCAGTTTCCTCATTTGTCCAACAGGGATCCCACGGTGCTAAGTGCCTACCACACACTGCCACAGAGTGGAAGCAGATCAAGCATTGTTTTCATGGTCACTTCTAGCCTTAGCTGCTCCAGCTCCTGATACAGCCCTTCTAGTAGTTTGCTGCCCAGAGAACCCTGGTTAAGTGAGGCATGGGCTTCTCTGTTGCCCTGAATCTGTCCATCAATAAGCAAGGGGGGTACCAAGCACCCATTGTGCCCCGCAGAATGTTTGAACAAAAGGTGCATGGTTTTGGAATCTGAAACCCCAACTCTAATTTTGGCTCTATAGCTGTCTAGCTGTGTGTCCTCAGACAAATCACTTAACCTCTCTGTGCCTCTGTTTTCTCACCTGGAGCTGCAATGAGATGTTGTAAACTTTAAACCACAGTGCAGATTGCGTTGACCAGTAAGTACTGGTGTGAGGACAAGCAGTGGACCAGGAGTGCAAGCCCTGGGTGGAGCTCCTGCCCCCTCCTGCCTTGCTGGGTGACTTTGGTCTAAACTCTTTGGTGGCATCTGTTAAAGGGGACTGTAGCATCTGCCGGCTTCACTGAGCTCTTCTGACAATAAAAAGGACCTGGTGGTGGGAGGAACAGGGGCTGCTCGTGGGTGGTCTTCAAGGGCTGAATGCTTTCTGGAACAACCCTGGCTGCTGAGGCAGATGACCTCCCGGGCCCCCCAGTTTCCTATCTGGAAAATGGGACCAGACACCCTGCTTGCCCTGATCCTTAAATCTCTGAGATTCTGCGTTTAATCAGAATTTTAGCCATTCTGTTTCTAATGTATCTGAATGTACTCCAGCCCAATTTAATAGGAGATGTGTTGAAATATACTGTCATCTGGACTTTGATATATAAAGATTGCCCTTTGAAAGTCACATGTTGAGAGGCAGATGATGAAGAGGTGCCTATTGTTGCCGCCTCGTGCTGTGCCCAGCCCGTCCCGCCTGGCAGCCTCGGTCGCAGAAGCTGGCAACATGGCTGTCTGCCTCCGCCTTTCCCGAGCAGGCAGGAATCACTAACGCGTTAGCAGTTTCATTAAGCCTCTCGCCAGCCTCCCCGCCTCCCTCCTGGGCCTCCTCGGTAATTATTTTCCCAGCCCTTCCACTCGCAGCCCCTTAGCAAGCTCTCCGGGATTGGCCGAGTGGCCCCCGCAGGCCGGCTGCTGGGACTGGGCTCTGCGGAGGGCCCCCTGGGCACCCCCCTCCTGACTTCTCCTCCTTGCCATTTAAGCTTTGTGTCCCCCTGAGGCCTCCGTGAAAATGCAGATCTGCTGCCTGCCAGGGGTGACGGTTAACCCATTATTGTGCTGGCACACCCAGCACGGGAGTCTCTGTGCAGCCAGCCTCCATTCAGTCAGCCGGAAAGTTTCTCAGGCCTTCTAGGGCTGTCACGGAGTGGGCGCTGGGGACCCGGCTGTAGGGAGACCGAATTCCTTGTGCTGCAAAACTGAACATTCGGGGTGGCGGTGAGTGTCGGGGGCCATGCGGAGACCGAGGGAGGTGTGTACAGAGGCCTGAGGGGGTCATCTTCCTGGGACTCACGCCCCCACCTCTTAGGATGAGCTAGGCGGGTCCCAATCGCCCCATTCCCCGGCCACAGTGATTGGCTGAAAAATGAGCACATGGTCCATCTGAGCCAATCAGAGGCTTCCCTGGAGCGTTACCTTAGAACTGAGCGTGCAGGGACTGTGAGACCTGCTCCCCAGGCCTTTGGGCGACGTGGCTGTGGTTGCTGAACCTGGAGGGTGAATGTGGGGCTGCCGGCTGCCCTCTTCCACAGCCGCGTCTAAGGTGGGGAATCTTGGATAAAGTCATCCCATGGAGGGAGGCAGAGCCAGCACGGAAGGATAGTTGACTTTATTTGGGCCTCTAGATCCAGCTATGCCTGAAGCCACCCCTGGAATTTTTCGTTTTCTAAGCCGACACGTTCCCTTTTTTGCTCAAGCTGTTTTGAGTTGTGTTTCTTTCTCTTGCACATCCTCTCCCTGGATGGCCTCAGCTTTAACCAGCAGCTCCAGATGCCCCTGGAGCCCTCCAGCCAGAGGTTCCCCAGCTTAGCGGGGAGTCCTGACTGATGCAAGAGAAGAATCAGGCAGGATTTTACAAAAGAGGTGACATTTTTGAGTTGGGTCCTGAAGGATGAGTAGGAGCTCGTCCAGCAGAGAAGAGGAGAAAGAGCTCCCAGGCAGAGGGAACAGAGTCAAAGGCTGGGAGTTGGGAAAGCACAGAACGAGAGGGGCAGACACCAAGTTCTTGCTGTGGTGCCAGGGCTTATAAGCGGAAGTGACAGGCAGGGAGGTGGAGGGTGGAAGCTGACGGAAGGCCGTGAATGCCAGGGGACGAGGGGTGTGGGCTGAAGGTGCTGAGGACTGTGGAAGGGACAGGCAGGGAGAAGAGGTGCCAGGGAGAAAAGAAATGGGAGGGAAGGGGCAGGGAGGCATGGTGGTGCAGGGTGGCCGTGGGGGTCGGGGAGAGGAGGAGGGAGGGCCAGACGGCAGGGGCCATGGTCTCGAGGCAGCAGCACCCACAGAGCCCCAGGAACCCTGGGAACGTCAAATCTGACAGCGCTGTGGAGATCGGCAGTTCCTGCGGTCATTCACTGAACGGGTGTGTGGAGTACCTGCTAGTGCCACGCTCCGAGGACACAGGAGTGACCATGCACACCCAGCCACCGTGTCTGTTGCTCCCAGGCTGATGCCATGCAAGGCCAAAGATACCTGAGAATGGGAACAGAGTCGGGCGCTGTGCGGTGGTGGTCAGGGTGGGGCGGACGCATGGGCACCACAGGCCTGGGCGCTCTGGGGAGGCCTCCCCAAGAGGAGACATTTGAGCTGAGACCTGAAGGACGGGGCGTGCCAGCCGTGGGGAGAGTGGGGGAAGAGAGCGGCAGAGGCAGGTCCGAGTTTGGCCTGTCTTCGGGGCGGAAAGGAGGCCAGCGTGGCCAGCTGGAGCACGGTGCATACAAGGTGCATGTGGGCACGCAGGGGCCAGATGACGCAGGAATGTGGGCGCAGGAAGGGCTTGGGACTTTATTCTCCCTGTAGTGGGGAGTCTTTAGAGGGTCTCAAGTAGGTCTGGAGGCAGAGGCAGGGGAAGGAGGGAGACGGCAGTGGGGCCAGCTGGGAGAGTCCGTGTGGTGTAGGGAGGTGGGGGAGGGAGCGGGCCCCTGGGGGCATGAGGTGCCAGTTGTGGAGATGGGGTGCTTAGGGCAGGCCTGGGCTGGGGGACCTCTGGCTGGAGGCCTCCAGGGGCATCTGGAGCTGCTGGTTAAAGCTGAGGCCATCCAGGGGGAAGGGAGGCGGGAGCCAAGGTCTAGCCTGGGCCCTGGAGAGGGGGAAAGGGAAGATATCTGGGATGGTTTTCCCCACCTGACCACCCGAGCCGTGCCAGGTGGGTGCAGCATGGGGCGTGAGGGCTGTTTGTTGCCCTGGACACTGGCAGTTCTTGCCGCCACCACCCCTGCCTGCACATCCTGGCTGGAGCACGTTAAGTGAGATGGTCTGCTGCTTGCAGCCGTGCTGCCCTCTGCAGCGAGGAGCTTGCCCAGGCCGCTCTGCTTTTCGGCGCCAGCTGGTTTGCTCTGCTGGAGGAGGCCATGCTAACAGGGCCAAGGTCACAGGTTGCAGCCCGCACGGGTGGCAGGCTGGCTCCCAGACCTGTGGGTGGGTGCTGGGATAGTGCTCCTGCGCCTGTGGGGAGGGGAGGGGTCCTGGCTGGCCACAGAGCTTGGTTGCCCACGGTGGGGTGAAGGTGGGTGGGGGCCAGGCTGATCTGGGCGAGGATAGGGAGTGGTTTGAATGCTGGGGGGCCCCGCCCCAGAACTGGAACCCTGAAAGGCTTCCTGTTACCCCCTCCACGAGCGGGCTGCCTCCCAGTCTCACATCCTGTGCTCCTGCCACACTCAGCAACTGTACCGAGAGGTCCCCAGGGCCCTGTTATTTCTTGCCACCAGGCCTTTGCCCCTGCTGTGCCTTCTGCCTAGAACCCTTCCTCATCTCCCTGCCCCGCCGCTCTGTGCTCAGGGTCAGGGGTAACAGATGCCCCCACTGTGTCCCTGTAACCCTCTGCCAGTCAGCGTTCATTCAGCAGATTTATTCAGGGAATAAGGACGTTGCAGTCCTGTTCTGCACGGATACGGTGCTGGGGGCAAGGTGGGGAGGCACACATTTGTGAATAAAGCAGACCAGGCCCTGCCCTGGAGGAGCTCACCGCAGTAGGAACGACAGTGTGTGGTGTTGGCTTGTGGGCAGAGCTGTGCAGAAAAGCTGAGGGGTGCTGGAGAGAGGGTGTGTTGGGATGGGGGAGTGGTGTCAATGGAAGCAGGGTGGTCAGGGAGGCTTTTGTCTGAGACCTGAGGGAAGAGAAGCTGCCAGCTATGGGAGGTGTAGGGGTGAGAACATCCAGGTGGGGGTATTTGCTTTCTTGTCTGTCTCCCTTACTCCTCGTGCCTTGTGGGGGCCCACACAAAGCTGGGATCTTTGCTGGGCTGAGCTGATGTGGGCAGGGCCGGGTGCCAGTGTCCCTATAGAGCCCAGATCCTAGGAGTGTAGGCAGAAGCCAAAGCCGGCTGCATTATACGCCCAGGGACGTGCAGCTCCAGCTACTTTGTCCAGCCAGGGCCTGAGACGTGGGACGGGCACGGAGTCTTGGGCCCAAGAGGCCCTGCAGGATTCACTCTTGCTGAGCCCCAGAGTAAGGGTTCCTTGAGATGGACTGTCTGTCCATCCAGTGGGGCTAAAACTCCCACTGGATGGACAGACAGACAGGGCCAAGGAGCCCTCATTCCTGGGGTCAGACCCTGCCCCCTCACAGGCTGTGAGACCAGTCTCAGGGGCGTTACTCAGTTTGAGGCCCCGTGTTCTCATCTGTAAAGTGGGGGTGACAGTGCCCCCCTTGTGAGGCTGCTCAGTGATTAAATGAGGCGACACTTAGTGTAGCACCAGGCTCAGGATAGGCGCTGGGCGTGTTGCCGTCACCGCTGTTGTCATTCTTGGCGTCTGCCGAGTGTGTAGCAGACGGTGCTGTTGTTGATTCGGAGTCGTGTCCCTGCAGCCCTTTGCACTGCTGCACCTCCAGCTTCTAGAGCAGCAAGTGTTTGTTGACTGGCTTAGTGAACTGGCTGCGTGAGTGAGCAGCTCCCAGGCGGTGGGGAGGACGGGGCACAGACCAACTAGCCTGGCTTTCCCCCAGGAGCTTGAGCTGTGCCTGGTGGGCCGACCGTGGGGATTCCAGCTGTGCGTCTGCCCCCCGGCCCTTCACCAGCTGGTCCTGGGACACCAAACCTCTTGTGGCCTCCGTTGCCTCCTCTGTAAAATGGAGCCTCGGATGGTCCTGACACCCAGGTGCTGTCCTCAGGGCATTGGAGAAAATGATACTAAAGGGCCCTGAGGCTCCTCCAGTGTCAAGGGGAATGTTATGTCGAATCGGCTTTGTCCGGCAGCTGGTCCAGGGCCTCTCCGAGCCTGTTCCCACAGGAACCTGCCTTAAGCTCCAGCTCCTGGCAGGGGCCGCCCCTTGGCCTGGGTTCCCACCGTGCTTGTGCCTGTATCCCAGTGGGCCCCTGGAGGAGCCACCGTGGGGGTTGGCACTGCCCCTGAGGGGTGCCCTGGGCCAGGCCTGGCACGCAGTAGGTGAGCAGGAAGGGTCTGATTCGGGGGGCACCTGAAGGCCTAGGCTCGGCCTGGCTTCTGCTGCTGAGCCCTGTGGGTAGCCTTGGGCAGTGAGTCGCTGACCCAGCACCTACTGTGTGCAGAGCTGGGAACAGCACACTGTGTGCTCTCAGGCTTGTGGCTGGGGGCAGGCAGGCTCACAGGGGCCTGGGTGTGAGGGCTTTTTTATCCCTTTTCCCCCATTGCTTCTGAGGCAAGTGGAGATCTCTGGCTCTTTACGGATGGGGAAACTGAGGGCCAAGAAGGGCCGAGGCGTGAGGGAAGCCAGATGCTTTCGTTCATCTGTGTGACCTGCATTCACGGCGCAGTGGCCGGCAGCCGGGCTTGTGCACAGCCTGGGCACGCGCCATCCTCTCAAACCTGATACACACTGAGGCTGCTCCTGTCACTGTCTCTCTTTTGCAGATGCAAAAACAAAGACCAAGAGAGGTGGAGTGATGCTGCCAGGCTTTTGTTCTTTTTTACTTTTTCTTGGAGGTGTAACTAAGTACAGAAAAGTACAGACGTCCTGTGTGTACAGCTGTAGATAGCTGTGTGACCCCATCCAGATCCAGACCTGGGACGTCTCCAGTGTCCCTCCAGTCATCACCCACTTGCCTCCAGCGGCCCCCGCCAATGCCCCCGGCATTTAACAGCAGAGGTTGGCTTCTTCTGTCTCTGCACGTCGTGTAAACAGAACCGTGTAGCATGGCTCCTTCCTGTTAGCGTGATGTCCGTCTGTGCCACAGCTGTGTCAGAAGTTGGCAGAACTGGGATTTGAACCCTCCCGCCCACTCCCCACAGCACCCAGAGTGATTGTTCCTGCTGACAACCCTCTAGTGGCTCCTGTCACCCTCAGAATGAGATCCAGATCCTCCCCCTGGCCTGGCTCCTGCATTCATTGCTACCTTCCAGCCCCATGCATAGACCTTTTGTCCTCAAAAGCCCTAAGCTCCTTCCTATCTCAGAGTCTCTGCACATGGGGTTCCCTCCTCAGCTTCCCTGTGCCTGGCTAATACCCTCAGGGCCCAGCCAGCGTGTCACCTCCTCCAGGGAGCCTGCTTGGACCTCCCCTGACCAGGCGGGGCCCTTCCCGTGGATGTTATCAGGCTAATTCCTGCTTTTTCTATTAAAACATTGCCCATGTCATTTGTAACTAATTATCTGTTAAGCATCTGCTCTCCCACTAGACGGTGAACTCCGGGAGGCAGGGATGGTGTCTGCTGAGTTCACGGCTGCGTCCCCAGCACCGTGCATTGATTCATTCACTCTTCCTCCCATCATCTGTTCATTCAGCAGATACTGAGTGCCTGGCGTGTAGCAGCATCTTGCTAATATTTGTTGAGGGAATGATTAGATGGATGAATGAATGAAGTTCCCTCTTTGCCTCTAAAGCCCATGCTCTTTCTACTACATTCCACTGTCTCCGATACCTCTCTCTCAGCCTCAGTTTCCCCAGTTGGAATGAAGGAGGTAGACCTGCCCCTTCTGGCTGAGTTGGGGTTCTGAGGATGTGGAGCAGGTGAGCTGGCTTTGGCCGGCAGATGGCCGGGGAAGCCCAGCTGAGCAGGGAGGCGACCCCAGGCTACAGGCAGGGTCTACCCCCACACAGCAGTGTCCACTGGAGTGCTGGCCCCAGTGCTTGGCAAAGTGCGCTCCACGCTGGCGTTGCCAGAGCCCCCGACGCCCTGTTGAGGTGCGGGACTCCAGGCCTAGACATATCAAGGGACTGGGCAAGGCCATTCTTTTGACCCTAGCCTCAGAGCTCCAAGCTCAGCCTCCTGGGCCTTGAAGGCAGACAAAGGGGCTGCCTGGGTGGAGGCGGCACTGGGAATGGGGGGTGATGGTGGTCCTGGAAGACCTGGCTTCAGAGCTGGCTTAAGCCCACACAGCTGTGTGCTTTGGCTGGATCACTTCTCATGAGCTCAGTTTCTCCAGCTGGAAAAACGGGAATGACTTTTGTCATCTCCCCCCCCCCCCCAACAGGCCCACTGAGGCTCACAAGCTCTCAGGGAGCACACAGTAGGTCTCTGTGGGGCCAGCTGTTTCCAGGGCGCAGCCAGCCCGGGCCTTGGCTGGGAGCTGTGTAGCGCGAGGTGGCTCAGCGGCTGAGCGGCTTGTCAGCCTGGCGGGCGGGTGTCCTGGGGCTGGGTTTGATTAGTTCAGGTTGACAGTCGCGCTCCGCGGCACTGCCGGGAGGGGAGCCCGTGATTACCCTAATGAAGCTTGAACGCAGTTTGTCATCCAAACAGCTGGTTCGTAGCTGCGCTGCTGCCAGCTGCCCGGCTCAGCCGAGCAGCCGCATGCCCAGTGCCTAGGGCTGCCCCAGCCCCGAGCAGCCCTGCTGCCAGGGTGACCAGGGCAGGAGGTGGTGGCCCCAGGTAGGCTGTGGGGCAGCCCCAGGGGAGCGGATGGGCCACCTGGGGCGGGGGGCTTCGCAGAACCTTGAACTAATGAAGCAGGGAAGCTTCTCAGGACACTCATGGGCACCCTGTGATCCTACACCTCAGTTTTCCCATTTATAAAGTGGGTATTAGGGATGTTACAGCTTTAAGTTTCTGGTTTCAGGCTGAGATGTCATCTCCTCTGGGAATGTCTCCCAGACCCTATAGGCTGGGTCCAGGGGCCTCCACAGGCACCCACAGCCTTCAAGGCAGGCCCCTTTGCCCCCAGTGGCCCCGTGTTGTCACTGATGATCTAGAGAGTTGGCGTGTCTTATTCATTCACTCACTCACTTATTCATTCGTTCAATAAATATTTAACGAGAGCACACGGCAGTGGACAAGTGAGTCACTGCCCGGCCTTTGTGGAGCTTGCAGTCTGATGGGGGAGACTCATAGGGCCTTGACCTCATTTTGGGGGCTGGAGGGCGCCTCCCGGAGGACGTAGCATCTGCGCCCAGAAGAGCTGGTGGGGAGAGGAGCACAGGGAAGAGTGTTGCGGAGAGGAGGAATGGCATGGACAAAGGCCCTGAAGTGGGGGAGGTGGTGTGGAGTTTGGAGGGGTGTTAGGTGTCTGGATGTACTGGAGGTGTCGGTGCTTCCCAGGGAAGGGGCTTGTGTCACAGCCTGTGCTGTCAAGTTCGGTGTGTTCTCCCGTCTGCCCTCTCTGGCAGCCCTGGGAGGAAGAGTCATTGCTCCTTGCTGATGGTGAGGAAACTGAGGCCCTGGCACCAGGGGCTGTCTGCCCAGCCTGGAGTGAGTCTGCAGGGCACTCAGATGAGGTGGGCGGAGCTCTGGCCTCTTCCAGGGCCGAAGCCCAGTGTGGGGCCTCCACTGTGTGGCTGAGTGGGTCTCTGGTCACTATGGGCCAGGACCTGTGTTTGAACTTGGTGCCCCCTGAGTCTACTTGTTCCACTCTCCGCCGTGCTCACAGCCTGTTTGAGGCCACTCTCTTCCTCCTGGCTTTGCTTGGGGGTGGGGCAGGCAGGGGGAGGAAGGGGACTCACGGGGTGGGTGGTGGGGACTGGCCCGCACCCAGGAGCCCCTGGCCTCCCCCATGGCCAGCCCTGAGTTGCTTCCTGGTCTTCTATGCCACCACCCGTGGCTGGCCCACCGTCTCCACCCTCCCGCATGCTATAGTGACCTCCTGGCCGGCATTCCAGCCTGTGTCCCCTACGGCCCTCTGGTTCCCACCCCTCTTTTGTCTCTTTGCTCCTTCCACCCTCTGCTGCCTGGGGCTCCCTGTGACCCCAGCACAGAGCCCGCGCTCTGGCCCGGTGTTTCCGGCCTCCCAGCCTCGACCCCCTCCTCACTTAGCCCGCGTGACCTCCTAACTCCTGAGTAACATGGCCTCTTCCTCCTGGAGGCGGGAGCATGGGACCCTGTGTCCTACACGGCCCTCTGCCCTGCGGCCTTGTCCCAGAGGCTGTGTTCAGGCCGGTGCCAGACGCAGCGCTCGCCCGCATGGCTGGGCAGGCGGGAGCAGCCCTTGGCAGCGAGCGCCGGGGAGGAGGGATAGGTTTACGGTCTCTGCGGGAAGGGAGGAATTCCCACTGCGCCGCTCCCTCCTCATCTATAGCTGCTCCGTGTGACTGCTGCGGCCGCCTGCCTGAAGACTGCCTGAAGAAGCGGTAGCTCTGGAAGAGAACTGGCTTATCTGATCCCCCTGCCTGTCTGGGGCTCTCAGAGACCCCGGTCCCTGCCCTGGCTCAGAGAGGGTTGGGAAGGCGAAACTGCCGAACTGGGGGTGCAGAGTGAGTGGGGGTGGTGGGAGGCAGGTGTGGGCACAGTGGGCCCCAGCAGGCCCAGGCCTGGGTCGCTTGGTACAGGCGTCTCAGGCCTCCCAAATGGTGGGCGGGGAGGCGCAGGGCGGGACCAGCCTTGGCCAGGGCTGGTGAAAGAGCACGAGATGCCTGTGGTCTGCCCCTGCCCCGGCCTGTGCCCTTTGTCCTACCCAGAGTTCCCTTTCCTGGCTGCGGCCTGAGTCAGGGGCGTCCTCCAGGGCCGGGACCAGCCTCAGCATGGGAATTTGGTGAAAGAGTGAACAGTGATGCCCCTGAAGCTGTGTCAGGCCCTAGCCCTGTGCTGGGGCTGGGCTAAGCTTATCACATGTGTCACCCCCTTGACTCCACAGTGTGAGGTAGTGTGGTCCATCTCCCATTTTGCAGATGAGGAAACTGAGACGCTGCTTAAGTGACTTGCCCGGGGCCACACCGCTGGGGAGTGGGGGGGGCTGGAGTTTCATCCTGGGCCCTCTGAAGCTAGAGACTCCGCTTGTAACCAAAGATGGGTCGGATGGGGGCTGGACAGGTGAGCAGACCGCGTTCAAGGCGGGTCGTAGGCGAGTGCGTGCGTGAGGACAGGCCCGAGCGCTGTGGGACTGGGCGCCGCCACAGTCTCAGCGTGGAGCTGCCTGCACACACCCTCAGTGGGCCTAGACCTGGGGCCGTCAAGCGACTGGATCTGAAGGCACCAGCCTGTCACCCTTGCCTCGGGGAGCTCGCCACGGTGCCCTCGGGGAGACCGAGGCTGGTCGATTGTTCTGGAGAGCTGGGCCCTGCGGAGGCCGTGTCCAGTCTGGCTGGAGCGAACACGCGGGCAGAACGGCTCGAGGGGTGTGGCTCTCCTGCACAGGGAGAGTGGCCCACGACCCCTCGATCAGAGGCTCACAGAGGCAAAAGTAGCGCTGCGGCAGAGACGGGGGCTGCGAAGACTGAGGGGTGTCAGGGAGGCTTCCAAGGGGAGGGGCTCAGAGCTCTGATGGGAAGGTTGGGTAGGAACTACATGCGTGGAGACCAGGAGCACTGTGTGGCTGAGGGACAGCCTGTGCAAAGGCCCCGTGGTAAGCAGTGCCGTGCTTTTGAGGAAGTAGGAGGTGGCAGGTGCGGTTGGAGCGAGAAGAGCTGAGGGCAGGAATGTGGCACCTGAGAGCTGGTGCCCCTGGGGAGTGGTCAGCTCAGGTGTCAGACTTGGAGTTGTGGATTCTGTGAATCCCCAGTATCTTCAGAACCCTGCGTGGAAATCTCAGGGTTCACAGCACAGCGGCCCTTCTTTCTCTGCGTGCTGCCTTGGGCAAGGAAGGCGCCGTCTCTGAGCTTCCGTTTTCCCATGTGTAAAAGGGGCTCGTTGTCCCCCTGACCAAAGCCGGGACGTGAGGACTTGCATGTGTGTGAGGTGCCCCTGGCCTGAAGGTCCCACCCCATTTCCTGGGGCTCCCACTCGCCCTCTGGGCCGGCTGCAGGTCGGCCGGGAGGCCTGTGCCCTGTACCTGTGGCGACCGTCCCCTTGGCAAGTTGAGGGAAGGCGAGGTCACGGCCAAGGTCAGAGGCGCCTTCCCTCAGCAGGGTCTTTTGAGGGCCATGGCAGGTGCCCCACCCCGTTCCTTCAGGACAGGCGTCTCCCCACCCGGGTGCTGTCCGGGGGTGCGTCCGGCAGCACGCTCAGGTCCTGCGCCAGGCCGTCGCTGCGGCGCCAGCACCGGGCCAACCCCGGAGTCGGAGCCCCCCGGGTTGGGGTGGACCCGCTCTCCTCACACCCGCGTCTCAGGGGAGCTGCCTGGCATACAGCGGTCGTTACTGCGTGCTCATCCCTCTTCCCTCCGGATCCGGTGCCGTGGGGGGTCGTGCCAGGCTGTGGAGACCGTCTGCACTTTCCTCGCTGGAAAAGACACTTGATAAGCGCTTGCTGAAAGATTGACTGAAGGACCGAGTGGTCGCAGTGATCGTGCCCAGAGCCCCAGCTCTGGAGTCACCTAGCTGTGTGACATTGGGCAGGCTGCCGCCTCCTCTGGGCTCTCCCGCAGAGGCAAGCGAGGTTGACGCCGCTCTGGCGAAGCCCCCTGAGGGAATGGACGCGGTGGCTCCTGGCCGCTCAGAAGCCTGGTGCAGACCACGGTGATGGTTTACAGCTGAGGGAGCTTGGACCCAGAGGGGCGAGGTGCCGGCTCGGGCGGCCGGTGAGGAAGGACGAGGCTGGGGCTGCTGCCCCCTCTGGGAGGCTCTGAGTCCAGTGCTCTCGGTAGCGTTGCCCATCCTCACCCAGAACCTACCCCAGTTGAAGAGCGGGTGTTTGGTGCACACTGCAAGGTCTGTCCGAGGTGCTGCTGGCAGAGTACCGTGTGGCAACGGTGCCGTGTCCTGTGACCGCTGGGAATTTGCCACAGGGCCCTCCCGCCCGAGCCACGATGTGGGGGAGGGGCCTTGTCACAGGTTGGCGTCACAGAAACAGACTCTGGGGTGTCCTGTGAGGTTTATCAGGGAGTGCTCTTAGGAGCCACGCCTTCAGGGGCAGAGGGTGCAGTCAGGCCGCAGCGCAGTCGAAATGGAGGCCTGGGGTGACCCCGCGGGCACTTGGGGGCCGGGTGGCCCTGCAGAGCCGTTCCAGACCAAGGCAGGGGCCTCAGCCAGCCTACCCTGCATTGACTGGTCGCTGGTGCAGCTGTCCCTGGCACTGTGTGTGTGGGGGATGCCTGTGGTCCCTTGCCCTGAGCGACACAGCCCTCAGCAGCTGACACCCCTGGCAGCTGGGGAAACCTGTGTCTCGGTCTCGAAAGGGGGTCTGAGTGGCACACAGGACAGGCGTCCTGTGACATCAACCACCAGAACAAGACAGATGCCGAATATCCGGGAGAAGCCTGTGGCTTGCTTGCCTCGAGGACAGCAGTGACAGCAGCACCTGGTCCTCCTGTGCCTCTGACCCCAGCCCTGCGAGTTAGGGCCTCCAATTCCCACTTTCCGCCGGACCCCGGGGGTGCACAGCCGCTCCAGAACGAGTAGGTGGCAGGATCGCGCTTGCAGGCACAATGGCCGCACCCCACGGCCCCGTTGCTCAGCACAGACCCGGGCCTCTGCCCCTCGGCTTCTCCTGGCGACTCTGGCAGGGCATTCCCTGTGCTTGTAGCCTCCGGGCCCCGTCCTCAGGTTCAGGCCAGCTTTGACCTGGTCTGGACTGTGAGCTGTTGGGTGCAAGGACGTGGCTATCCTCTGTGTCCCGTCTGCCTGGGCCTCCTGGCATGGTGCCCAGGCCCGAGGGTGCCGCACAGCCCGGGCAGAACTGAATGAGATCTCAGGCCTCCTCAGCCCATGCTGGTGTGACCTGCTGCCGAGCGTGTGGCCGGGGCTGCTGCCAGCCTGCCGCAGCGGTGCCCTCAGGGAGGAAATTGGGGTTTGCCAGGCAGGAAAGGGCGGTGTTGCTGCCGCAGTCAGGTGGCCTTGGCCCCAGGGGCCCCACCTGTCGAGGGGAGAAGAGGCTGAGGATTGGGGGCGCTTCTCCTGGAGGTTTGGCTCTCAGAGCAGCCTGGACTTGCCGGGGAGGAACACCCCCTTGCCTGGCCTGCCCGGGACAGCAGGGGAGCCCAGAGCGACTGCTGTCCCTAGCACCGTGGAGGACGGCTGTGCCTAGCGCGGAGGGCCCAGGGCCGGGCTCTGGGTAGGGAGGGCCTGCCGGGAGGCCTGAGCGCGGGGAGGCGTCTGCAACCGGGGCTGCCAGTGTGAGCTGTGACCCGAGCTGTGACCTCGGGGACGAGGCTGGGGACCAGGAGAGAACCCAGTACAAGGTGAGTCCTGCATCTGAGCCTGGGAGTCTTCTGGTCTCATTGTGTCCGCAGACCTTGGGCCCTTCCCCTCTGGGCCTTGGTGTCCTCACCGGTCAGGTGGGGATGACGGTACTCTCCAGGCTGCCGGAGACCCTGAGAGTCCTCGGCTGTGAAAGGACATTAGCAAACCGCGCGACCCAGAACAAATGGTGGAGGTTATTTTCTCAAATTGTGGAGATTATTTTCCGATACCACTGCTTCTGTTTGTCTCCTAGTTTCCATTTCTCTCAGCTCTTATCAGGCCTACTGAAGTTAATTAATATTCACTTGTTACCGGCGCGGGCTTATTCGCCCCTCCGCCCTCCCGCACCCTCATTTCCCAGAGCCCTTCCCCTTCTGATAGCAGTGATAACCGCAGACACGCCCCTGGCACCTGCTCCACGCGCACGTTGACTCATTTAATCCTCACAGCCACCTCGAGAAGTACGTACATTGTCATCCCATTTTACAGATGAGGAAACTGAGGCTCAGAGCTGGCAGTCTCTGCTCTGAAGCACAGCGCCCACTGCTTCTTGGCTTCTCTGGGCTTCTGCTCGGGCCTGCCTCAGCCCCATCCTCCGCCCGGCATAGCTCAGCTGTTGGCTCCTCAGACGCGGCCCCCACTGTCACTCTGTCCCCTCACCTGAGCAGCCCCTCCCTCTGATGCTAATAGCCTGAATCTGGTGACCTCCGAGGGCCTCCCCAGTCCAGCCACAGCATCCTCAGACCCAGCTGCTCTTGTCTGCTCTTGAGTGACCCAATCCTGAGCCTGGGGTGGCGAGTCTCCTACTGCCGGGAGGCACGGAGGGAGGCACACCTTCATTCACTCACTCACTCACTTGTTCACTCAACGCGGGCCGCACACTCCATGCTTAGCAGACGCTCACCTGCCTCTTCCCGGCCTTTCTCAGCCCAGTGCAGGCCCCGCCTCCCTCATGAACGTCCCTCCCCAGGGAGAGCCTGGACCCTCACTGCTGACGTTTGATCTCATGATCAAGGAAGGGGCTCGTGTGTTGCTCTGACGTCCTCCAGCTGACTCTCTTCTCCCTTCCTCTCTGGTGGCTGCTGGGAAGCCCTGTGCCAGATTTGCAGCCAGCCTCTAACAGGACCTTGTGATACGTGCTGGGACTCACTCCCTAGGGTCCTCTTGTATCTTCTATCTATCTATTTATTTTTATTTTTTAAATTTGCTTTAGACAAGGTCTCACTCTGTCACTCTGGCTAGAGTGCAGTGTTGTCAAAATAGCTCACTGCAACCTCAAACTCCTAGAGGCTCTAGTGATCCTCCTGCCTCAGCCTCCCAAGTGTCTGGGACTACAGGTGCAAGTCATGATGCCCGCTGGCTAATTTTTCTATTTTTAGTAGAGGCATGGTCTGGCTCTTGTCCAGGCTGGTCTCGAACTCCTGACCTCAACCAATCCTCTTGGCCTCTGAAAGTGCTAGGATTATGGGCGTGAGCCACTTTGCATGGCCTCTCTTGTATATCTTCTGAGTGTTCACAGCTACCCCTCCAGGCCCAGAATGGGGCCTGATACACAGCCAGCCCTCAGTAAATCTTTGCTGAGTGAATGAATGAGTGAATTCTTTATTCCATTTCCAAGTGCCATTGTCTGTTTTGTGTTTCCGGGGATTCTCTGTAGGTAAAAAAGGAAAACAATAACAATAGCAGCATTAATAACAACAACAACTGCTTTTTCTTTTTTTTAAGAGACGAGGTCAAGTTCTGTCGCCCAGGCCGGAATGCAGTGGTGCAATCATAGCTCACTGCAGCTTCCAACTCCTGGCCTCAAGCGATCCTCCTGCCTTGGCCTGCGAAAATGCTGGAATAACAGGCGTGAGCCACAGCGCCTGGTCTCATTGTTTGTTTTTACTGAGCACTTACTATGTACTGGACATAGTTCCAGATATTTTACATATTTTATTCACCAGGTTGTCCCAGGCCTGTGAGGTAGGTATTATTCTCCCTATTTTACATGAGGAAACTGAGGCCCCAAGGTTGCAGGGCTCTGGAGTGTGGCGTTGGAATGGAAACCCAGCAAGGGAACTATAATGTAATGGTAATTATAGGAAGGAATCCATTTTGTTGAGGAGGAGACAGGAGCCCTGGAGAGCTGCCCCGTGGGTCCCGCCTTTGCAGAAGGAAGAGTGGACAGAGCGAGCTGGTCACAGGAACCCGGCGGGCAGGGTGTGGGTGGAGTGGGGGCCTGGCTCCCAGGGCCGTGGGCAGGGTCCTCCCTCATGTCCCCTGAGGGGCTGCGTCCAGTGAGCCACGTGGCTTGAGTCGCACGTCCCTGGTGCCTGTGTCCCTCGTGCCCTGAAAGACCGTCCGTGTGAGGCCTCTCTCCGTCACTGGGAGGTCAGGGTGCCGTAGCCCCCGGGTCTGCCTCCAACTGAGAAGGCCTTAAATCCATGCCCAGCCCTTGCTCCTGAATTGCTTGTGTGGTTTTTACAGTTGCTTGGGGAACTGTAAGTCTGCATTGCCTGACTCCTGTGTATTTAAATTCTCAGCCATAATGTTATATTAACTCATTTTTTGCAGTTTCCTGGGAGGCTGTGTGTACATTACTGGGCGGTGGGAGAGTGGGGACGGCTGTGCCTGTGGACAAACACAGCTGTGAGTGCACCCGGCCCTGGGGGCCGAGCCGGGCCCCCACCCCAGACAGGCGCACCGTGGGAGGCATTTCCTGCAGCCAGGTGTTCACGGTGCCTGAGTCCCCCTTTCCCTCCGACCCCCCGCGAGGTTGTGGATGCTGCCAAGTGGCTGATGAACTGGGGATCCCAGCTTGGGGTAGCTTTGGAAATCCAGAAGGGCCTGCGGGTCATGTGTCTGTTGTTCATTTATGCACTAAGTGTATCCATGCCTTCTCAGTCCCCACGTACCTACTGTATGCCCAGCCTGGATACAGCAGGAGTGCAGCTGACTACTCTGTCCTGCAGATGATGTACCAGGGGAGCGGGACGTAACCGCATGGACAAATAAATACATAGTGCAAGCTGGGGGCTGCGGCGGCCTTGAGAGGCAAGTGAAGCCAGTACGGGGCTGGCAGTGAGGGTCGAGGTAGAGGAAGGGCACCCTGGGACAGAGACCTGAAGGAGGGAAGGGGCTGGCTCCGTGGTGGTCATGGTAACAATAGCCAGTCATGACTGGCCAAGCACCTGGCCTTCCTCTGCCCATTAACTCAGCTACATGACAAGGCCATGAGGGTCACTGTGCCCATTTCACAGATGGTGCCCAAGATCAACAGCTGCTAAGTGGCAAAGCTAGCATCAAACCCAGACTATCCGACATCACCATCCACATTTTCACTGCTTTGTTCTGTGACTCTCTGGGGAAAAAGGCACATTAAGCAGGTGAAACAGACGTGCAAAGGCCCGGAGGCCGGAACAAGGTTGGTGAGCCTGGGGAGTAGCCGGGAGGCCAGTGTGGCTGGGTGGAGTGAGCAGGGGTGAGAACAGAAGAGGGGAGGGTGGAGAAGTCAGGCTGATCTCCAGGGCTGTGATGAGGAGGTGGGAGCTGTTCCTGAACCAAGGCACAGTGGGGGTGTGGGGGGAGGGTGGGAAGCAGGGGAGGGCAGAACCTCGGGGTGTGAGAGTGGGGCAGGCCCCAGGGGCCCCTGTGGGTTGGGGTGAAGGGGAGAGGAACTCCTGGGAGAGTCAGGGCTGCAGACGCCCAGGGGCTGGGGTGGGAGCGGGAATGAGACTTGCCGGGAGAGGCCGGGCCAGGGGATGGAATAACTCAGCTGCCACAGCCCTGCTTTGGGTCGGAAAACCAGGACTTCTCAGCCGGCTCCCTGCCTGCGCTCTGTAGAGTCAGCCAGGCCTCCGGGGGTGTGGGAAGGGCTCAGAGCTCAGCCCTGACGTTTTCTAAAGTTGTTCACTTAGTGCCTCAGTTTCTTCATCCAGAAAAGCAGGATCCCGATATTCCTGAGAGTTAGGGGTGATGGTTGTGAGGTTCTGGCACTGGTGGAAGTTTAGAACCCTGCTCTTGGACCACTTGCTTTCTCATTTGATTCTCTGGGCTCAAATATTGTCGCCATTTTATGGGGCGGGAACTGCAGGTCAGAAAGGGAAATGGCTTGCCCAGAGCCCGCTGGGTCCTCGTGTGGCCAGGCCCGGGGGGGCTGTCAGCTTGGGGGAGAGAGAAGCCTGGGATTAGCTCTCCTGCCAACCCCACGTGCACAGCGAGGGCCCCCACGGAGTGGGGCTGGGGTAGCTTGAAGCACTTGGGGAGTTCAGAGCACCAGCGGGAAGGTGGCCTGCCCCTCAGGACCCCCTGCCTGGAGGAGCACCCGTCCTGGCCTTCAGGCCTTCATCAAGGCCTTCATCGTGCTGTGCTTGCTGCCTGGAATGCCCTCCCCCACCCCCAGCCAAGTCCTCACCATTTAAGCCTTAGCTCAGGCCAGCGCCTCCTTCAGGAAGCCTTCCCTGACTTTGCCTCTGATGGTCACATACCTTCTTGGTGTCCTTGTAGCCCTGTGCTCATCTCACTGTTGCAGTGGACCTTGCTAGACACTGTGATCTGCCCTCCCACAGCCAGCCGGGGGGTCCTGCTTGTGGGCCGTGTCTGAGCCCCTGCCCCAAACACCCAGCGCTCCTCACAAGGCGTTGCACAGAGCAGGTGTCAGTGGGTGCTTGTGGGACAGAGCTGGACAGAACTCAGGTCAAGGGAGTGCCCGGGGCCTGAGCCTCACTGGGCAAGTGCCACTACTGGACGATCTCATGGCCCCAGGCCTCAGCTGCTGCCACACAGCCCATCGGGGCACCACACACCCAGGTGTGGAGGTGGCCAGTGTCCCCGGTGTTGGGATAGCTTATGAGCAGCAGGTCTGATGGCATCCCTGTGTGTGGAGGTGCCAGGAGCAGGACCAGCTGAGAGAGCAGGGCCCTCACAAGCCCTGGGGTCTCACAGAGCAAGACTGGTCACCTGTGGCCTGGTGGCTTGGTCCAGAGTCATCTCATGGTCCCGATGGAGGCTTGGCCAGGCAGTGCTGGGTCACCGGACACAGGGCCCCTGCCAGGCCCGAGCCTGCTCCCTGGAATCATCCCCAAGTGCCAATCTCTGTTCTTCCTCTTAATGAGGAAAGCTCTTCTCTCCTCCCTGCTTTCCCCCCTTCTTCCAAAATGGATTTACCGTTCCACTGTGCCGCACTCCTCCCTCCTCCTCCTCCCCTCTCTTCTCACAGGCCACCGAGGGAAGTGGAGGGTGTTATTGTATATTTTAGCCGATTGTTCCCCGTACGCCCCAGTCTCTTTGGGGTGGGGCTGGGGGGATGGGGGAGTAAGTAAATTATATATTGAACTCCTAACTGGAGCTGAGGCCTTGTGGTTTCCATGGCAACTGGGCTGGAAATAGCTCAGCGTGACATCAGCACGGTACAGGTATAGCCAGATCCAGCCGTTCCCCAAACAAGCTGGCTCCAAGGGGAGCAAGGGATGTGCGGCTAATTAGCATATGCAAATCAGACCTGGCGAGCAGGGTGGGGCCTGGGATGCCCCAGCAGGGCCTGTGGCCATGGCCAGGGCCCCTGGCAGGTAAGCGGGCTGGGGGTCCTGGTGGGGTCAGGGCCCAGGCCGCCCTCGGCACACACCCATGTGCTGTGGCTTGTCGGGGCCTACAGCGAGGGGCCTGGGCCGCCTGGGCCTGCCTGGCCCAGGGGGCTCTGGGAGTGTCGCCAGCAGGCTGCCAGGGGATGGATGGGCATACATGGCAAGGAGCCCGGTGGTTCCCTGCCCGGGCTGGAGTGGGATCTGGCTCTTCTTGGCTCACGGGTGCCTTTGAAGCCAGCTACCTAATTGGGCCCTGCTGGCTGGCTGCCATTTTTCTCTCCAGCTCTGGGAGGGCGGGAGCGCCCTGTGCCCACCTGGGCTGCTTCCTCCACCCTCCCCACTCCGGGGCGTGGGAAAGGCCCTCGGAACCCCCTGTCCTCCCGCTGTTCTGCCACTGAGTCCAACACCCCCGTCCCACCCCGCACCCAGCGAGGACGGACAAGCAGAGCCTTCATCTGTGGGTTGACACCACCCTGACCTGTGGTGCTGCCTTTGGGCCAGTCACTTGGCTTCTCCGAGCCTCACTTTTCACCCCAGTGAAATGGGGGTATTTTCCCTGCCCAGGTACCTCCCAGGGCGGTGAGGGGTTAATGGGGCGACACTTTGGAAGGGCCTGGGTGAGCTTGGTGGGCCAGACACGTGTGTAAATCTAAGCTCCACTCACCCAGCACTGCCCATCCTCCCCAGCACATGCGTGCGTAACGCGTGCGCACAGACACACGCACACACACACACACACTCTCCGGTGAGATTCAAGAACTTGCAGGAAATTTCTGGCCGAGGTGAAACAATTGCCACCTTCATCGTGGTGATTTCCACGCGAGGGCTCTTGGCTGAGCCACCACCAGTCAAGCTGGGTGTGCTCTGTGGCTAAATGAGATAATTTATTCATTTCAGTGAATGTTGAGGGTGTGCCGAGTGAGAGCGGGTGTGGGGTGGTGAGTCAGACAGGGCCAAGCATGCCGTGCGCACAGCCGCAGGGGGAGGAAGACAGGCAGTGTAGCCAGTGCTCTCTGGGGGACTCGGAGTATCTGGGAAGATTGTTGAGGACGTGGGACCTTTGAGTAGTGCCTTAGGGGCAAGCCAGAGTCCACGTGGCAGCAAAGGGGGCAGGGAAGGGCATTCCAGGGAGAGAAGTAAGTGGGCTCTAGAGGCTCAGAGATGGGAACAGACACCTGGCATTTGGAGGAAGGGGAACACTTGGCTGGAGTAAAGTGATGGAGATGAGACCAGAAAGTTCTGGCTCCAGCAGCTTCAGAGGGGCTGGAAACCAAGGAGTTTGAATGTGATCCAGGCGGCAGCGGGAGCCATTGATGGCACTTGAGCAGGGGAGTGATATGATCAGACCCCTGCCTCAGAGAGAAGAGGTGGGCTGGAGAGGGCCGGGCACGGTGCAGCTCAGATGGAGGTGGTAGTGGTCATGTGATGGTGTTAACATCAGGAAAACTAGTTCTGGTCCCTGTGGGGATCCTAGAGTTCCCTCTTCCATGGGCAAAGGACCGGGAAAGATGCTTTGTCTTTGGGTCTCCATTTCCCCAACTGTCAAAGGGGGCAATGAATAGTACAAGGTTATGGTGTCTGTACATAAAGCTCTTAGTGCAATAAATGTGAGCATTTGTTCTCCTGGGCGCTGGGATCAGTGGGCAGCGCTGGGAGGAAAGAGCCACTGACTGCCACATGTACCCTGGAAGGAGGGACCGCAGAGATGGGTAGGGGTGCTGATTCCCTGCTGGGGGCCTCTGGTGTGTTCTGGCCCTGGCGTAAGTGTGGCTTTATGTTTGGGGGGCAGGGTAATTCTGCTTGGGCTGCCCTGAGGCTCCTGGAAGCCTCCCACCATTGTCGTCTAAGAATGAGACTGGTATCCTGGCAGTGGGGCTGGGAGGGGCAGGGAAGGGGCCCCTGTGTGGCCAGTGACGTTTCTGCAGCCTCAGGAACTGCTAGGAGCCAGCCAGCACCCTGGCTGCAGCCTTTTGGTCTATTGGCCCCTGGCAGTTCCTGCAACAGGCCTTGCTCCCCAACGACGGGTACCTCGAGTTGGAGATGTGAAGACCCAGGTGACCTCTCCTTTCCTCTCCACAGACCCCGTTCCCTCCCGGCTCACAGTTTCAGAGCCCCTGCTTGGTGCCAGGGTTGGACGGGGCCCTGGCACCCGGTGATGGCCAGGTGTGGCCCTGCCCTCGAGGGGCTCGTCCGCAGGGCTGGAGGTGCATGCATGAATAATGACCCTATCTAGGGGTCAGTGCTGGGGGGGGTGGGCGCCAAGGGCTGTGGAAACTCCCAGGAGGCCTACCCAGCCCTGGGGTCAGGGGAGGCTTCCTGGAGCAGGGGACATTGGGGCTGAGTCTTGAGGGAAGAATTGGCCGCATAGGCGGCATGGCAGCAGTGCAGCCACCAGGGGTGGCTGGTGCGGGCAAGGTTTGGCCAGGGCAGCCCCCCTGCCCTCCCAGCTCCTCTGGGCCTCCTGGCTCTGACCGGTCAACCCATGGGCCAGTCAGTCGTCTTTGTTGAGTGCACGTGGCGTGCCCTGCTAGGTGGGTGAAGTGAAGGCCCTGGGAGCCCAGGGGACCGAGCCGAGCAGGGACCCCCACACGTGTGCCTTCTGGATGTTGTGTGTTCACAGAGTCAGCATTTGGGGGCATCTCCTTATCACTACTGTGACCCCAAAAACCTGCATGGCACTTTGGCAGCCTCTGTTCCTGGTGACCTTCCTGACCTGCAGACATGGCGCCTGAACACGTGGCTGGGTCACTCCCCTCTCAGAACATGCCAGGGCTCCCTGGTACTCGGATAAAGTCTGAGCCCTTTGATGTGGCCTCTTGTCTTCATATGTTTATCATGCCGTTCCCTCTGCCTGGATGCCTTTCCTCTTCCACCTGGCTGCCTCTGGCTTATCTGCCACTCTCTGTTGACACCTCCTCTGAGGAGTCCTCCCTGACCAGCCCCATCACTTATGTGCCCCTCACCCTGCCCCTAGGCTCCCCTCGTTCATCGCATTGCCAACATCTTCCTGTAGCCGCCAGCTCCTGGCCCTGCCTCTGCCACCATCCTATGGAGCAACCCTTGAGGGTGGGGGAGTCTCATTCAGTTTTTGCCCCATGGCCAGCCCAGGTGCTTGCCCAGAGGTGGAGTCAGTGAGTGTTTGTTGAGTGAATAAGTGAATGAGTGGCTGTTACTCTTGCTGCCTTTGTCCAACCCATCCCTCCTGCCTGGGCTGCCTTCGCCCTCCTCCCTTGCCCTTTGTACCTGGCCTGGATGTCACGGCTTCGGGATGCCTCTCCCCAGAGAGCCCTTCCTCTCTGAGCCCCTCTTCACCTTTGGCTCCCCTTCCACCAGGCCCTTGGGCAGGGCCCGCCAGGGGTCCCCCCATTCCCCCAGCTCAGTGTGGGCACCTTGAGGTCCCTGCTGGCTTCTCCCACTCCCCAGTGCCTGTGGTTGGTGGTCACTGATGATGAACTGAACTGTTCCAGAACCTTCCCTCTCAGGCAGGACTGTCTTGCAGCAGTCTCTGGAGGTGCCCACAGCCTCGCATCTGCCCCCAGGCCTCCTCGGGCCACTTCTCAATTCCTGGGGTTTGTGAAAAATTATGTGGAAACTGGCTTTGTGTCATCAGATCCAATTTCCTTCCACCTTTTACATTTAAAAGGAGGCACAGCCAGTTTAAAAAATCCCACTGTGGTGTGAGCTGAAGACTCTGGGCCAGGAGTGGGGGAGGTGGGTCCTGGCCGGGCTGGGTGGAGGAGGGGTCCCGTTCTGCACCCCATTCAGCTGCCCCTCCCTCCCCGGGCAGGGGGCAGATGGGTGGGCGATGGCGCCCAGAATCCCGTGCCCCTCGCCCTTCTCGTCTGTTTGGTGAATCCCTTCTCCAGATGCTGCTCTGGAGTCCTCTCTGAAGCTTTCTAGAGTTATGTGCTCATTCATTCAGCCAACGTTCACTGGGTGCTTGTGCGCCCCTTGGCGCTGGCCTCCTGGGTGCAGGCCCCGCAGGCTCCTCTAGCCGCCTGGTAATTGCCAGCTCCCAGCCCTGGGAAGCAGCTGGGCCAGGTGTGGGCTGCCTGCCCGCCCGCCTGGCTGCCTGCCGCGGGAGGCGTCGCTGCCTGGGATTTGAGCTCCTCCGAGGGCCTGCGACGTGGCCGTGGGGAAATCGTTTTCTGACAACGGCCATCAATTTTGCCGAGAGCCCATCGGCGCGCTGGCAGCCTGTCCCTCGGCAGCAGCAGCTGGTCCGTGTCAAGCCCCTGGGTGTCCTCATGACAGAAGCGATTCGCATTAGGGGTCTGCCCCAGAGCACACGTCCGGAAGAGACGGATTCCGGCCAGTTCTGGATACGCACCGCGTCACCTCCAAGTTTATCTCCAGGTCCTCGGGTTAGTGGAGATGTCTTCTCCCTGCCCTGGGGTGGCCGTGCGAGGCGCCTGTAGGAAGGACAGCCCCCGCAGGAGCCTGGGGGCCCTCAAGAATGGGGTTCCCTGCTGTGCCCATATCTGCCTGGTCGCAGGCACTGTCTGGGCACGAAGGACGCAGCACTGGACGCAGCAGACAGAGCCCTGCCGCTGCCCTGAGGCAAAAGACAGGAAGGAGCCAGCGTGGAGAGAGCTTGGGAAAGAGCGTTCCGGGCCGCGGGAGCAGCCTGCGCAGAGCGCCCGCGGTGGGGCTGAGCCCCCTGTGTCGATGGGTGGGAAGAATTCTGTGCAGGCTGTTTAGGGAAGTCACGCGGGCAGAGCCAGCGTCCCAGCAGGCCCGTCAGAGGGAGGCGAGGTGGTTCTGGTGGATGATCAGGGAGACCCCTGGAGGAGGTGGGATGGGTGTGAGCCATCATGGGGGCAGGATTTTGCCTGGGGGAGCGAGGTACAGGGGAGGGAGGCAGTTGCGAGGAGAAGGAAGGCCTAGCCCTAGAGGGGGAGAATGACAGAGCACGCCAGGCAGGGCTCTGTGGGGAGGACACCAGATTGGGTTGGAGGAGTCTGGGCTACCTTGGGTGCTCAGAGGCCTTTGGTGACCTCCCCTTGTTGGTGCTGTGGCATCAGCAGTATTGGGTTGAATGCTGCTGCGCACCAGGGTGTTTCTGCTCACTGCAGGCCTACTAAGTGCCAGGCACTGAAGAAGCTCTCAGTGCGTTGCATGACAAGCCCACAGGTGAGCATTAGCACCTGTACTCCCACGTGGGGAAGCTGAGGCCCAGAGAGGCTGGGGGCTCGTCCAGGGACCACAGCATGGTGACCATGTGGGCCAGGCAGCCTGCACGGGCAGGTTGCAAGAACCCGGTTGCCCTGAACACTCCTGGACGGGGTACGGTGAACCATGCCCAGCACCCACGCCAGCTCCCCAGGTTCCAGCTGTGCTCCTCTGGGCACCTTTCCCCGGGCTATGCAGATGTGGGCATCAGGCACGTGGGGTAAGGGCACAGGGAGGTTGGAGACCAGAAGCTGGACGCCCCACACTTTTTCCCGCTGCTTGGGGAATGGAGGGAGGAAGCTGTGTGAGGTTCCAGTGGCCTGCACGCCTGATTTTTCATGCAGGGATGACCAGCCACATCTTCTAAACAAGCAGCCTGAGGCTGAGCAGGGGTGGGAGGTGACCAGGGCCTCAGCCCACTCCACACACTGGGGAATGGGCGATGGTGGAGGTGGCTGTGAGCATGGGCCATTGCCTTAGGCCTTGGTGTTGACAGTTTTACAGGGAGTGTGGATTCCAGAATCCAACCTCCCCAACCCCGGTCCCCTTCCCCCACCCCACCCCCCCGCCCATCCCACTTGCACAGCTCCTTTCATGGATTCCTCTGAGGCCTGGACCCTACCTGGCCTGGCTCTATCGCACCTCCTCCATAAGGTCAAGTCCAGCCAGGGAACTCCTCTGTCCTGCTATACCCATGAAGATCCAGTTCCCAGCAGAAGCTGGGCTAGACAAGACAGGCCCACGGCTGTATGGGCTGTCCTGGTGCCAGGCAGGGGCCGTCTGACCAGTGGGAGACCAACCAGGAATTGCTTGTTTGCTCATTCATTCATTCATGATGGCACCTTCTAGGCACTGGCGATTCTCCTTGTTCTGTGGTCCCTGCATCTGGTATGTTAGCCGTATGGTACATACCCTATAAATACTGCCCATCTCTGCAAGGGGATTTCAAAGTCCTGGAAAGGACTTTCCCCTCCCTTCAGTGTCTTCCTCTTGTGCCTATTGCTTGTTGGCAGAAATTTTACCATTTGTGATTCATTCCTTTGGCGTAACTATTGCTCTGTCCAGCTAGAGTCTCAGTACCCTTTCCAGGAAATAGACCCTTTTGAGTCCCGGTTTCTGGGTAACCCATGTGCCAAGGCTATCTTGAGTATACAGGGCTCTGGTGCAGGGGTTTGTGGAAGACACAGGGAAAACAGGCAGAGTCAGGAGCACAAATGGCAGATCTGTGTGCCTGCAGGGTGCCTGGGATCACACTGTTACTGCACTTACCGTCACAGCCTTGGTGTTTTTATCTGCATTTTGCAGTGGAGGGGCCTGAGGCCCCCAGCAGGTTTCCCAGCTGGGAGGGGATAGGGCCAGGGCTAGGCTCTGTGGGGCTCCTGGGCTCCTGTCCATCCATTCGGCTGTACCTTGCTCCCGCCAGCAGCATGGATGTGTGACACCGGTGAGCCCTCTACAGGGCACCCGGGCAGTCCCTCTGGGTTTACAGCTGCTCAGGGAGGGCCTGATCCTCACAGCCTTTGGTACTTTTGAAAGTTGATCACATCTACAGCCTGGTTGAGCCTCAAATCACTTTCTGAGGCAAAAATGCCCCCATATCTCTGACCAAGAAAGTGAGGCATAGAGAGCACCCACTCTACAACACACCATGCAGTGCCCCCCAACCCCCAGAACAGGCCGGGAAAGGTCTCAGGCCTGCTCTTAGTGCCAGGAGAGGGAGCACTCAGGCAGCCCCTGCTGCCTCCCTGAGCACACGTCCCAGTCCCCAGCCCTGCTGGGACCCCTGCCCAGAGCTGCCGCAGGTCGGAGGGCTGGTGTGCGGGCCCTGTGGGGGCGGCTGCATGTGCCCCCCATTCCCGACTCACGTGTCCATCTTCCCGAGGGGAGTGACCCATGACTGCTGCCCCGGCCAGCCCTGGACCAGCTATGCTGGTCCTAATTGGTCCACCCTCCAGGCTGTATATTCTTGGGTACTGATGAGCCATTGTCACCGGAGGCTCAGCCAGAAGCTGGGCTACACTCAAGAGGGATGGGCCTGGCCTCCCTCTGCCCGCAGGCAGCGGCTCTGCCGGGGAGGAGGGCACGCGGGCCCGGCAGCTGCGTGCGGGCTGGGGCTGGGCTCCCCCAGCACTCTGTCAAACCACAGAGCTGCCTGCTGGGATCGACCTGCTGGGGCTGGCGCCCTGTCCAGCAATTCGCAGGGTGGCCAGGGTCTGGGAACCTCCAGTCCCAGGCTCCTGGCCTGGCCACCCATCGCCTGGGAGATAAACATCTAAGCTGCTCACCAGGGCCCTTGGGCTAGTCCCTCTGCACTCCACTGCCACACAGGTCCCTGTGATGGGTTCCAGCCACACAGGCTGCTGCTTGCTCCCACGAGCCACACTCTTCCCTTCCTCAGGGCTTCGCCTGAATGTTCTTGTTGTGCCCTGTCACCCAGGCCTGGCTGAAAGGCCGTGTCCTCTGAGCTCACACACACAGGCTGGAGTTGTGTTCATGCCAGTGGCTTGGTAGCACCGCTTACCTCTCCTGCCGAACCCACCGGGAGCTGTCCCAGGGAGTGCGTGGTGAGAGTCGCTCACTGTCCTCCCCTGGAACGTGGGCTCTGTGACCCCAGCAACTGTTTGTCTTGTTGCCAACTGTATCCCAGCACTTGGCACATAGTAGGCCTTCAGCAAGTGTCTGATGAAGGAATATCATGTGACTATCATTGCCCTAATTAGAAACTTTCCATTTCCTACCCCGCTGGGACGAAGTCCATGTTCCTCAGTGTGGCATTCACGGCCTACAGAGTCCAACTGAAACAATTCCCCCTGCCTGGGGTTTCCTCCTCGTCTGGTGAACTCCTATGCATCCTTCAAGGCCTGAACAGACACCACCTTTTCTGTGAAGCCTTCTTGGCTGCTCCAGGCAGGGTTGGCTGTTCTGCGCCCTGATTTGGCAGCTGCTGGGCACTGGGGAGACGGGCGTGAGGATGGAGAGCAGGACCAGCATGGAGTTAGTCCCATGGACAGCAGCCTCAGAGCATCCTGAGGGTGATGATGATGAAAGCAATTTCCCAGGCAGTGTCCTTAAGTTTTTCTTATTTCATCCTCAGCACAAGACTGTGAGGCGCTGGCATCACCCGCATTCTACAGGTGAGGGCAGCAAGGTTTGGAGAGGTGACGTGACTTGCAGCTCGTTCATGAGAAGCTGGACTTGAACTCGGAGCTGCGTTCTCTGTCATTCGCGGCGGCCCTGCCTCGGTTGAGGGGTTGTGAGGGCTGTGGGAATGTGGAGGGCAGGCGTCACAGAGAAGGTTTCGGAGGGAAACGTGTGAGCTGAGACTTCGAGAGGGGATCACGTTTGCTAGGCAAGGGGGTGCCGGAAGGAACTGCGGCGTTGGGAATGGGAACTGTGCGTGCAGAGGTGTGGGGCGGGGAGCAGGGTTGTGGTGGTAGGAGGTGTAGACGGCGGTGGGTCTTGCATGTGAGAGGGGTGGAGCGTGGAGGCCCAGGAGTCTGGGGCAGCTGGGGGGAGCTGGGATGCTGGGGAGGGGCTGGCCCAGGGTGCGGAGGCCCAGGACATGGGGTCTGGTGGGGACTGGGTGATGGCTTGAGGGTCCTGTCATATGGTAGCTTCCAGCTCTGTAGTCCCTTGTTCTTGCTTGTCCAGTCTCTGCTCTGTTCCCTTAGGCAGCATCCCCTCCAGAGGGCCAGGACATGTGGGGGCTGCTGGTATTGGCCTGTGGGGAAGGCCCTGGGGAGCATTTGCTATCTCTAAATCCCTGGGGAAAGACATGACAAGGAGCCCAGTGACTGTCCCCTGGGGATTGGTGGGCCCCTTGCTTATCTGACCCTCATTTGCAGCTCTGTGGCCCGCTGTCCATGCTTCTACACGGCTTCCTTGCCCGCGTGCCTTGTCAGGCTGGGCAGTCCAGCCTATTTCATCCTCAGCGAGGCAGGTGTTACCCACCATTTCTGCAGAGATGGAAACTGAGGCTCAGAGAGGTTAAGTTAATAGCGTGTGATCACTTGGCCAGCGAGGAGAGCCAGCATTTGCACCCAGGGCTGGGCGACCCCACGGTCCTACTCCTGCCCCTGTCCCTCCCCTGTCCTCGCCTCATCTCTGCTCACCAAAAGCCAGCCATCCTTCCAGGTCTTACTCAGAGGGATCAACTCTGTTATGGCACGTGGGGGAGGCTCAGTGTTCGTTCATTCATTCATTCATTCCCAGACATCTTGTGCTCACCAGGTACCCTTCTAGGAGCTGGGGACCCTACACAGAGGTGAAGCCCAGACTTGCGGCTTGAATTTCATGGCTTTACCTAGGATGCTTTGGGACCTTCAGTAAATTACCTCCTTGAGCCTCAGTTTCTTCATTTGTAAAATGGGCGTGACATTAGTGCCTGTCCCTGGGTGGTTGGGAGGGTTAAGTGAATCCATGTACATAGAGTGCTAAGAGCAGTACCTGGCACCTAGTAGGCTCTCTGTGCACATCACATGTTACTGTCTCCATTCCCAGTGTTCATGGGCCCCCTTCTCCAAGCAGCACCCCCAAACCATCTAGGTGGTTAAACATCTTCGTCCTCTGAGCTCTGTCTCACTTGCCTCATGTCCCAGTGGTGGGGTCTGAGGGTCAGGCAGGTCCCCTGCATGACTGTAGGCACCTTGGGTGCTGGGGCTGCCCCCCATTCCCCCCTCTCCCCACCCCTGCTACCAGACCAGGGCTCCACACATAATAGACACTTAATACATGTTTATGGAATTGAATTAACGATAAAACGAGATAATGGCCTGGAAGGAGCCTGAGTTGTTAGGAGGGAATGCACAACGTAAAAACCAGGCATATTTTTTTAAGCAGATTAATCTGGTCTTAACTCATTCTAATAGCCTGCGCCCCTATTGGCCAAGGCCATTATAATAATATACGGCCAGGGCCGAGGAGCTGGGAGATAGCAGTGTCTCAGAGTTCGCCTTCTGGAGGATACCACGGCAGGCTGCTTCCCAGCTGTCCAAGCTGGAGCCCAGAGAACCTGAGGGACCTGCCTGGGGTCACACAGCTGGGTAGGAGAGAATATGTAGCAACCAAGGCTCAGAGAGGTCAATGTGCTTACCTTAAGAGGCACAGCCAAAGGGATGTGAGCTGGCATGGGAGGCCTGGTCTTCGACTTGGATGGTGTGCTCAATGCCTGATGCCGGGGCCAGAATGTCCAGATTCCCATCTTAAGGGGTTGTTCACTCAGCTCCTCACCCCTGTAAATTGCCATCTTCACAGTTGGGAAGTCGAGTTTAGTGCCTTAGAATATAGAAACCCTAGAGGAGGAGGTATGAAGCTGGTATCAGTCATTCACTCCGTAGTCTGAATTTGTGTCCTGGTGAGGGCCAAGATCTGAGGGAGCTGGAGATCAGTGGGCTGTTGGAAGGAGGGAATGGTCCGGCTCCAGTCTGGGTAGGTGGGGCAGTGGAACTCCAGAGCCACCCTTCCCAGCTGTATGTGACCCTAGGCCTGAGCACAGACGGAAGGCTGGGAATTGGGACATGTGGCTTGATTGGGGAAGGAGAGGCTTAGGGTAGTGACCAGGCATGAGGGTGGTCATGTCCACCTCTGGCAACATGGTGTGCTGTCGCCAGAACCGGTGTTGCCACCACATGGCTGGGGTTGGCGCCCCTTCCTGGCTCTCCCTCACCTCAGCTTTGGGCAGGTGTTGCCCTCTTGAGCCCCCATTCCTGGTCAGGAAAATGGCTGTGACGGCTCCAGCTCCCTGGCGCTGAGGATGCACTCGATGAAGGCGCCCAGCACAGCCCAGGCATGGGTGAAGCTCCCTTGGTGCCATTTCCCTGATTCTCCACCAGCCTCCTAGGAAGCCGGTGTGCGGCTCCTGCCCTGTAACCCGCAGGGCTCCCTGGGTCACAGCGGAGGCCCACTCATTGCCTCTCGATGGAGGGTGAAGGGAGTTTGTCTCCAATGGAGGCTTCCCCCGTGTAGAGGTCCCTGGGAGGGGCTGCCTGAGCCGGGGGGTCCCCTAGCAGTGCCCCATTGCAGGCGCATGAGGTCCTCAGCGGCTGCCCAGCCTGGCAGGACGGCTGCGGCTTTAATCAGCCATCGCGCCACTTTCCTTGGAAGGAGAAATTGCAGGTGGCAACTCATAATTTCCCAGGCTTCTCCCTTTCATTAATTTCTCCCTGCAAAATGAAGGCGTTCTGCTGGGGCGGGGAGTTGGCAGCGTGTGCGGCGCCTCCGGCCCAGCCATGCGCCAGCTTGACGTGGGGGGTGGCGGTGGGGGCCCAGGCAGCCACTGTGCCCACGCTGTTTGCCATGCCCCTCGCAGAGGCCAGAGGTTCAGGCCGTGTGCAGATTGCCTGGCCGAGCCCCACTAGGTCTGGAAAATTGCTTGTGCCCTGCGCTTGCTGCTCCCCCGAGGTGGGGAGAGGAGGCGCGGCAGGATCCGCTAGGGTGGGCCTTCGCTGCGTGCATGGGGCAGAGGTCTCCAAGCCTCCCCAGGCCCTGCTGCCCCCAGGGCTGCCAGTGCGTGACTCCTGAGGGGCCCTTCCCGCCTCCAGCCAGGCCGTGGTGTCTCAGGCAGCTCCCAGGCGCACTGATGGACAGGGCTCACCATAGGACAGGCCACGGGGCATGGAGACCAGGGTGTGGGCGGCCTGGGGAGTCTGGAAGGATGGATGGGAGTTTGGTGGGAAAGAGGTCCGTGATCCTGGAACAGCGTGTTCCGAGGAACAGCAGCTTTGTCCGTCCATTTGTCCCACAGCCATCGGTTAAGCAGCTGCTCGGGAGATCGCGGTGTGGATTACGGGGCGAACCAGGTACCCAGGGCGAGGCTCCCCTGGGGCCTGGGAGAGACTTCGCCAGATTTGCAGTTCTGGGTGACCCCCGGAGTGGCCAGTGTGGGGAGTGTTTGCGAGGGGGCCCAGGACGCCCAGGGAGAAACGCTAGGGGTTGCGGGGTGGGACGGCCCCAAATTTCTAGCCCCAGCAGGGTGACAGTGCCACTCCTTGAGGAGGGCTAGGGAGACCGGAGGAGGAAGATAGTCCTCACCAAGAGGAAGTGGTCAGTCACCACTCACATGAATTAAGGAATTAGGCCGGCTCCTTAACTAATTCTCACCTGCAGCCTTGGGGACCAGGAGGCAGGCGGGTGAGGCAGGTCTGACATTTAGCGGCTGTGTTTACAGTGCTGGGGGCTGCATGGGGGGTTCCAGCGGGTATTGGGCCTCAGTGGGCCATGAGGGAGCGGGTCTGCTGTGTGCCGAGGTCTCTGAGCCTCTCTGAACCTGTTTCCTGTTTGGAAAGAGCTCGGGTCGTGGAGACAAACAGACCCCAGTGCACAGGCCGCTGACAGAACCTGGGGCCGGGGGACTCCAGTCAGCCTAGAAGAGGGTCCAGGGCCCACCCCTGGCTCTCCCCTCCTCCTGGGGGAGACTGACACTGGGTTCACCTCCTGCCGAGAACTCCCGAGCAGCAGGGGCATACCCTGATGTCAGTCGAGTGCCCCAGTACAGAGGAGTGGACATTGGGCAGCCAGACCCCACAGCTCCTCCCCACGCTGGGCAAGTCCCCCAACTCCTCTGTGCCTCAGTTTCCCCAGCTAGAAAATGAGATGATTCTGCCCACTTCACAAGGTTGCCGTGAGACTTCAATGTTCAACAGAGTGCCTGCCTGGCAGAATAGGCACAGATTGGTCCCCACCACACACACCTCCGAGGACATGGAAGTTCTCTGAGTGACAGGGCATGGACACAGTGCGACAGGCTTGGGGAGCCCAGAGGATGGTGCCTAGTCCTCCTGCTGAGTTGGGAGGGCTTTCGGGGCAGGGCAGGGCAGGGGGTGTGAGGCTGAGCTGTGTGCCTCCCCTCCCAGGCCCAGGACTCTCCCTGAGTCCTCCCCAGCCCCCAGCACCCACCCAGGAGCCTGGTCCCTCCTGCACCCAGCCTGGCTTCCGCACCTCCCGTGGTCACCACCTACTGGGCTCTACCTGCCTCTCCCCCAGTCTGTGTTCTATTTATGGAGTTCCTAGGCGGGAATCTAGCACAGCTTTGATCTTTCCGTGGAATGGGCAGCTGAAGGGGGGGAACTGGCTGTATATTTTCTCCCTTAATGGGGTATTAAGTAGACAGCCCAGATGGGGATCTCCCAGTGGGAGGGGGTGGGGCACAGCCTGCTTCATATCAGCCTGAAATATGGCCCCATCACTGCCAAACCTCAAAGGATGCTACCTTTGGGCTGGCTGGGGACCAACTTTGATGTTCTCGCAGCAGGGGCGGGGTGGATCTTCCCTGGCACAGAAGGGCTGCAGCCTTGGCCCCAGCTGGACTGGAATGTAGTCTGCCAGGCACCTGGGAGAAAGGGACCCCCTCCTCACTTTCTTCCCTTCCCTCTCCCCCTCCCTCCCCTCCCCTTACTCCAGGCTCCCTCCCCTCCCCTGCCTTCTTTCCCCAACTCCTTTCCTTTCCCACAGCCCCCCCTCCCCATTCTCCGTCCCCAGTCCCCTGCCTCTCCTCCACTCTCCTCTTCCTCCTCCCTTTGCCCTGAGCCATCTCCAAGCTGTGCACACCTCTGCCATCCACAGACCCATCTCCTGTCTTCCTCGAGGGTCCCTCAGTGAATACGTGGAAAGGGCGAAGCTGCAGGGACCAGCGAGGGTGGGACTATGACTTTCTTTCTCACCTGACTTGCCCAGTACCTTGAAAAGGTGGTTAAGCGTGGGGCCAGACAACCTGGAATTGGTTCCCAGTTTCTGTGCTTATCAGTTACTTAGATTCTCCGTGCATTCATACCCTCATCTGGGAAATGGGGGCGTGGTAATGGCTGCCTGCAGGGTGTTGTGCAGGTTAAATGAGCAAATACTGTGAAGTGCTTGGATCCCTGCCCTGCACTGAGCAACCGCTCTGAGTGTTGGCTAGGATTAGCTGTTTGTGTCTGATCTAGGGCAAGGGGCTGGACTGCTCAGCCTCAGTTTCCTCCTCTGCATAATAGCATGACTAGCCCCCAGCTCATAGGGGGGAGTGGTGAGGATTAAACAAGAGCACACATTACAGCACCTGGTGCAAGGGGCACCCCATAGATGGCTGCAGTGGGAGTTCCCATGAATAATCCCCCCTGCCCCCCGTGTCTGTTAAACCCCAGCCGTGTGCCAGGGCTGGGGGTTCTCCTCGAGCAGGTGGGGCCCCGGCCTGAAGTTGCACCCAGGCAAGTAGGGCACGCGTTCAGGGAAAGAGGTCGTTCCAGAGCCACAAAGTAGAGGGCCCTGTGTAACCTGTGAGTGGGGTGGGCTGGGGGAGGGGGTTCCTGGATAAGCCCTGCTGGGGTAAGGCCATGGCCAGGCCAGTTTCCTTCCTTTCTTTTTCCTTTCCACTTCTGCCCTCACCCACCATATGAGACATGCAGGAAGCCGAGGACTTGGAAGCAGAGGGCCAGCCCCATCTCTGCCACTCACTGGCTGGTGACCTCCCTCGGCAAAGCCTCCTCTCCTGGCCTTGGTTTCTTCATCTGTGAAAGGGGCACGGTTAGTGGCCTCCCCGCATGGCTCGGAGGCTGGTGGGTGGGTGGCAGCTCTTTGAGCTTGGAGATCCCTGGTGAGCCTCTCACCCCAGCCCAGGCTGCCTGTGTCATCTCCCTTTCCATACCCTCAGCCCCGCCCTCTGCTGTCTGTGGCCAGGATTGAGAGTGAGGGCCACCCACTCTCTGCCACCCGCCCCCAAGACCTTCGGCTTTGTCCCAGAGACCGCAGACTGCAGCCTTCACCAACCTGAGTGCCGTCTGGTGTGAGCCCTGACTCTGCCATGGGAGCCCTGGTCTCAGTTTCCCCATCTGGAGAATGGGGCTCATGATACCTAAGAATGCCGTTATTGGTAGCATCAGTGAGCGGTGCCCCCCTCAACACCCCCAGCCTAGCCCCTTTCCCTCCTGTCCTGTTAGATGCCCTTCCAACGCTGGCTCTGCTCCTGGGTAAGGGGCAGGTCAGTGCTGTGCCGACATCATGGGGGTTCTCTCTGGGGACCCCAGTGACTCTTACACAGGGGCCTTTCCGCGGGGGCTCAGGTTGAGGGACCCGCCTGAGTTCGTCTGACTGTAGCTGGGAGCCCTGGGCCTGGAATTTAGGTCTGCCAGCCTTGAGTCTTGCTCACACCAAGCCGTGTGGCCGCCCAGCCCAGGGGCTCTGTTCACTGGAATGTTCTTCCTTGACTGGAACCGCAATCTGCCAGGGGAATGGCTGCCCATCTGCTCAGGTTCTGCCAGTTGGCAAGGAGGAAGGGAGTCCCCCTGCCCCCATGACAGCCTTCAGAGAACCCAGGGCCTCAGCCAGGCCCTCCCATCCCATGAGCGCCTGTTCCTGCGCCTGTTCTTACGTTCGCTCCCTCACTCCCCCCATCCCTCTCCAAGGTCCCCATTGCCCTTGAGGTACAGTCGAGAAGCTCTGTCACCCTGTGGCATGGCTCTTGGCACTTTTACTTATAAAGACCCTTCTTCCTCTCACCTCTGGGCCTCCGCTGGGAACAGTCCCCCTCCAGTCCCCAGCTCGCAGGTGGATTGCTCTTTGGAGGGACCAGGTGCCTGCCTTGCCCAGTCTAGGTGCCATCACAGCCCTTACCATGTGGTGGTGTATGTGGTGGTCATGTCTGCTGCCCCAGCCAGCATAAGGGCGGGCACCTTGTCTGTCTGGCTCACCTCTGTCACCCTGGGGCCTGGCACAGAACAAGTGCTCAGCAAATACTTGTCGAAGGAACCAGTGATTCCAGCTCCATGTCCTGACGCCCTCAGTGAGGATCTGAGCTGACCTCTCTCCTGCTCAAACACCTCCAGGGGCTCCCTAGTGCCCTCCAGACAAACATCCCAAGCTTCTGAGTCTGGTTTTCAAGGCTCCCCACATTTGCCTCCCACTCAGCCTTGCCTCTAGCCACCAGCAGCCATTGACACCCCAACTTGGTGAACGCAGTTGAGTTCTCTGTGCCCTACCCCGGAATTCCTTTGGGGATACCAGGTGCCATCACCTTGCAGAGGCAGCTGCTCTGTCATTACAGGTCACACTGCTCTATCCAACTGCGGAGCAGCCCCATCCCCTGCCCTGCCTTTCCGATGGGGCCAGGGCTGATCGAGGGTCTTGGGGAGTGGACAGGAGAATGAATGGTTGGGTGAGTGACTAATGGTGCTTGCTCCAGGTGGGTTCGGAGGTGTGGACGCTGCCCAGGGCTCGGTGAGGTCAGGGTGGAATGTGAGAAGTGGGCAGAGAGGACAGACTGAGCAGGGTGGCGGGAGAGAGGCAGGCCCAGGTTAGTTCAGGTGTGAGGAATGGGGCCGAGTGGTGGGCGTGTTGGCCTGGGCTGGACGTGGTGGGAGTGGCTCTGGGACCTTCCCCTGCCACTAACCTGCCACAGCTCCCTTTCCTCAGCAGTCACAGCCTGGCTGCCCAACCCCGGGATGCTCCAGGCCTGGGAGCCTCAAGACCCCAGTTTCTAGCCCCGACCCCTTGAGTGCCCACCTGTGACCTTGCATAAGTCCCTTCCCCTGTCTGGGCCTGTGAGACAAGTGGGGTGCAGCCCATAGAAGTGTTAGAGCCGCAGAGGTCCTGCCCCGAATCAGGGCATGCTCTGTTTGGCCTGTGTTGTTGTTTGAGCCAATGTTAAAATAGGGAAGCTTTCCCATAAAACTCCAGATTTCTGGCTTCGCTTGATAACTGGGCTGGCCCAGCCACAGGCTGTCACGACGGGGTAGCGGGGTGGTCCTCGCTCTTGGCCACCTGCCCAGCTGCGGAGCAGAGGCCCCTTCTGCTTGGACACGCTCTGTGAGGGCACACGTCTCAAAACCTGCCTCCCCATCCCCTGCCTTGAGATAAACCTGCATCCCCGCCACCCCCTAATATTCCGTCTGCCTTGTTTTAACATTCCTTCAGCAGCCCCAGGCCCAGCAGCTTCTCCCAGCAAAGGAACGAAAGGAACCAGGCCGCACGTGACTGTGCTCTGCGGCTGGGGAAGGCTTTGATGTTGCGGGTGATTTCAGCGCGCCCCTCCCCCTCCCTCCCTTCCCCCTCCTCCTCTCTCTCCTCCCCTCCCCTCCTTTCTTCCTCTGCTGCTTCCCCCTCCTCCTCCACCCCCTCTGCATTTCCCTCCCCCTTTCTCTCTTCCCCTCCTCCCCCTTCCCCTCCACTTCCTCCTCCTCCTCCGCTGTTCTCTCCCCCTCCAGCTCCAGCTACCTGCTAATTACTCCCGCTCCTGCTGATCCTTACCTGGCTCTGCGAGACCTCAGGCCAGGTCACCCCTAGGAGGTTGAAGTGCTGGGGGGCCTGTCGTGGGGGGAGAGGTGCAGAGGTGGAGTTTCTGGCTGGGAGGGAAGAGTGACTGCTGAGCAAAGGGGGTTGTGCCCGCTTGGGAGGAGCGACACCGACACCCTCCACCCACGACCCCCATTCCAGGGGGTCCCTGGGTGACTGGCCACTGCCAGCGTGTTTTATTCGTGAGGCCTTGGGACCAGGGCTACCCAGTTCAGGGCTTCAGCCTTTTTGACTTGGGCAGGAAACTGAGGCCCCAGGCATTGGAGGCTGGCTAGCAGGAGAAAGGGGAGGGAAGAGGGCTGAGGGGGAGGGAGAAAGAGGGGGAGAGAGAGGTGAGGAATGGGGAGTGGGCAGCACAGGGGGTGTGGGGGCTGGTACGTGAGCAGCTACTGGGGGTGCTGGGGCAGGACCCCCATTAGAACCTGAGGGAGGGTTGGTCCTGGGACCTCTGGTAGGTTGCCCTTCCCCACGTTCCCCCCCATGCCTTCTAAAGGCTGGGATCCTCAGGGCCACGTCCAGATAGGTCTGGTGACCCCTCTGAGTCTGTTTCCTCCACAGAGGGCAGACGGTGGGTGTGGAATCCCCTGGCGTCTGCCCTTCGCTGTCCTGGCCTGTCCCCATCCCTGAGGCTGAGAGCACACCAGTGGGTCGTCCCTCCTGTGTGTAGCCATGGTGCCCAGGGCTTCCCTGCCCTGGCCAGCTTGTCCTCCCCACTGGCCTCATGGGGAGTCCAGGGCATGGGGCAGGCTGGTCCAGACTGGCCTGGGGAGGGCCTGGTGGGCCCCGTGCCATGGGGAGGAGCCGTCCCTCTGACCTGGCCCTGCTCTGCTTTCTGTGGTCTGGTTTGTCCTGCGGGCACACTCTCTCACGAAAAGCAGGTAATTGCCCCAAAGCAGGTAATTGGCCCGGTGGAGGCAGTTAGGGCAGGGTTGTGACCGCGCCAGCTGGTAGACTTACTGTGTGCCTGGCTGTTCACAGGGGACGGGAGGGTATTATCTGTCCTGCTGCCCCATCCCCCAGCTCTCTCCCTGCATGGATGAGGAACCCAGGTTTGGAGAGCTACTGCTGCTGTGGGGTTTGGTATCGGCCGTGTCTCGCCTTGCAGCCTTAGTGGCACTCGGGGGGGCTCTGTCGCTCTGGGTGCCCCAGCCAGAGTTAGCCCCTCAGGTTCAACACCCCTGTGCCGACCCTACCCCCTCTCCAGGAGGACCTCCACCCATCCAGACCTATCTGTCCCCTCGCCTTCAGCTCCTGGATTCGTTTTTCTGGGAGCTGAGCCTTGGCTCTGAGACTGAGGGCTTGGACTAGGGGACCTGCTGACAGGAGTGCCAGGAGCCCTGGGGCCCTGTTGTGTACCCTAACCAGCTGTGTGACATTGGGCAAGTCACTAGCCCTCTCTGGGCATGTGAAAATGGAGACAGTGGCAGTACTTTCTCTCTCATGGGCTTGTGTTGAATAGATTTGAGAAGATAGACGGTGAAAAGCCCCTAGCACTTCGTAGAGATATGAGCAGCTGGGCTGAGCGGTCACCTTGGCACGCCCAGGCCCCAGCCCTGAACCCGGCACATGCTTACCCATGTCCACTCTGTATGGGGCCAGTGACACAAGCCTTGCCTTGAGCCCTTGGCACATCCCCTCCCACCCTAGGCTCAGGTGCCTCCCCAGCATCCAGGAATCACGGGCCCTTCCTGACAGGGGCCCCAGCTGCTGGGGGGACAGACCTGAGCCTTTCTGTCGTGGCCTGTGCTCTGTGGGGCAAGGGAGGGGTCCACACGTGTTCATCTGAAATACTCCCTCGCAGCTCTTTCCGGGCAGTGTTTCCTGGGTCTGCCTGATCTGGGTGTGGGACGGGGGTTGTGAAGGGGCCGCTCCTAGGGGCTGAGCCTCAAGGCTTGGCATTGAGGTGGAACGGCCCTTCCCCAGTGCCTGGTCCCTCCAGCCCTGCCATGGAGGCCCCTCCAGCTGTGCCCAGGGAGGGCGCTCGGGAGGCTGTGGGGGTGGGGGCAGGGTGGGAGAGGCCCCTCATTCCTGCAGCTCCATCAGTGTGGCCAACCCCCAACCGTATTTCAGGAACACGTCCTTTGCCCAGGCCTGGCGGTGGCAGGCAGCGGCTCCTTGCCTGTTTTCTGTCTTCAGCCTCTGGTTAGTTCTTCAGCAAAGCCCTCTCTGATTGTGCCCATTTTACAGATGGGCAATTTTCTTGCCCAAGGCCACCTGACTGGCATTGGTGTGGGTGTGAGTACTAGGCCTGCCTGAGTCCGTGGAGCACAGGGGTTGGGCCAAAGGTTCTGGCACCCGAGTTTAAGTTGACTTCTCCTCCAGCGTGCTGTGTGGTTCTGGGCGAGTTATCACACCTCTCTGAGCTCATGTGCCATGTCTGGGGAGGGGCAATGATGATAGCATCTCCCTGCAGGAGTCTGGCACAGGGGGAGTGCTTGTTGAATGCCAGTTATAGGTGCTGTTTTTATTATTATTTGACTTGAAAATCTCTTGCTCCATGTGCTGCTTCCTCATTCTTGAAAAGCTGAATAAATGGGGACGGGGTCTCCTGGGTCCCTGAGATCTGCTCAGGGCTGGCATCAACAGGGCCCCCCTGTGGCTCTGGCGGTGAGGAGAAACGTGGCTCTGTCCTGGTGGCCTGGCCAGGGCCCCATTCGGGGACGGGGGTCTCAGCCCTGCCTGGCCTGCCTCCCGGCTGACAGCTCGGGCACCGTGAGCTGGCCGCCAGCCAAGCTGCTTCCTCTCCCGGCTGGCTGGCATCCCGGGCCTGGTGCCAGGGGGCCGGCTGGTGGGCAGCAGCTCGAACGCCGCAGGGCTGCGATCGCAGCCAGGAGACTCCAGGCAGGGCTGGGTGTTGGGGCCTCCAGCCGCCCCTCACGGCCCTTGGGGAGCCGGGCACAGCTGTGCCGACTCTCGGCACCGCCCCCAAGTTGGCGTCTCCGCAGGGCTGCGAAGAGCAGATTTGCAGAAGCAACAGTGGAGAGAGCCCAGCCAGGGCAGTGGGCCCAAGCGCAGAGCTGAGCCTCTGCGGCCTCCGTGTCCTCATCCTGGTGGGGCAGGCTCGTGCCCCCATGGCTTGTCTCACAGGGCCAGATGTTGAACCCGCGCACGCTGAGTGGCCACGTGGCCAGGGCCTGTGCTGGGGACAAAGGTCGTGGTTTCCTGTTAGCCGAGGAAGGCCAGGGGAGGCCAGGCGGCTGCCGGGGACCATAGCTGTGGCCGTGATAATGAGACCACACCGCCAAGCACTCACTTACTCGCCAGCGCTGTGCGAAGTCCTTACAAGCATTCGCTTGCTTGGTGGCCCGACAGAACTCCCGCGAAGTGAGGACTGTTCCTGTCCCCTTTTATAGATGAGGAAACAGATTCACTTGCAGCTAGTCAATGGCCATGGCAAGATCCGAGCCCTGTACTGCGTGGGGCACCGGCCATGCCGGTGGCCGAGGGAGGCCCGCGGGGGAGGGAGGAAGCTGCACAGGGCTCTGCCGGCACCACCCTGGGCCTCTGACAGAGGAGGCTGAGGTAGGAGTTCTAGGAAGGCTTCTCTGAAGAGGTGCCCCACGGCCTGAAGGACCTGAGCCACGTGTGAAAATGGGAGGGAAGAGCATCCCAGGGAGGGAACAGCCAGGGCAAAGGTCCTGAGGCAGAAACAGGCCTGGCATGTTGGAAGGACTAGGGGAAAGGCCCGGAGGGTGAGTGGGACTGGGGGCCGGGCTGGCTCTCAGGGAGGGGGAGGCTGCAGTGAAAGGAGTTCGGGGTTGCTGGGGCAGAGGAAGCCCCGCACTTCACTTCAGATGGTATCTTTTCTCTCTGCCAAGGAGGGAGCGCCAAGCTGGGGTTAAGAGGCTCAGGTGCCAGGCTGTGTCACACCCTCTCCTGCTGTCCCCTCCTCACCCTGGCCCCAAGTCATCTCCCTCAGTGGTAACGGGTTTGTCGCAGGATCTCTGGGTCCCTTTGCCCCACAGCTGGTGGTGTCTGGGCAGCCTCAGTCCGGCCAGTGCCAGGCTGTGCTGTGTTCTGGAGCCAGCACATCTTACTGCACAGAAGCCAGTGAGCACTTTTGGACCTTAAGGGGGCCATGCATGTGCCCTCGGGCCCTCCATTCACCCACATCACAGGTTCCTGTTTCCTGGTGCAGGCAGCTGCGTGCTCTGCCTGATGCTGGTGTAACTGGACAACCCAGGCTTGGCCGTGTGGCCCCAGCAAGCCACTACCCGCGTCTGAGCCTCACTGTCCCCGTCTGTACAGTGGGAACGTCAGCATCTCCCTTGTGGTTGGCTGTGAGGCTTACACAAGATAATCCCCGTTAAGTCCCTGCCAGGAATCTAGCCTGGCCTCCGTCAGTGGCCGCTGTTGCTAATATGAGTCCTAAATCCTTATGACCGCCGCCGGGCCCAGCACCCTGGACAGCAACAGCCTGGCCCTGCCCTCTCCCCGAGTTGGAAGGGAGGTCCCTTTCCCAACCTGCCCGCCTGGGAGCAATGCCCGCCTGACTTCCCTGCCTCTGCCACGCCGACCCCCAGCAGCCTCCTCTGGCCTCCCTCCCGCTCCTGGAGTCTTTAGTCTTCAGCACAGTCTGGTAATTAAAAACCTTCAAGGGGGACTTTATTGAGTTAGCATTAGTTATTTTGTCAGGCTGGGAGAGCCAGAGAATTATCTGTCCTCCGGGAGAGGGGGCTGGGGCGGGGTCGTGGGCTGAGATTGGCAGGTGCCTGCTGGTGCAGTGCACGCGGCCTCTGTGCTCGGCCTCTGTGCTCGGGTCACACAGGGCCCTGCAGGTGCAGGGAAGGTGGCCAGAGGGGAGCCGGCTGCGGGAAGGAGGGGGTCATTCCCCACTGGGAGGCTGGCCCTGCAGGGATGTTGCACCTCCCAGGCTCTTCCTGGCTTCCGTCCTAGGGCTCCATGGGCTCCTGGCTTTCAATAAGCCCCTGCCAGAGCCCAAGATGGGGAGATGGGCTGAGGGGCTCTTTTCTGACTGAGCTGTGCTTGGGCCGGGCTAAGCCTCTTGCCTCCAAGGTCTGGCCCTCAGGCTGCAGTTGATTGGGTTGGTTTTCCCTGGGCTTCCTCTGTACCCACCCCTTCTCATGGCCTGAAAGCGCCCCCTTCCAGAGTCAGGTAAGGCACACTTGGGATTTGGAGCTCTGTGACCTCGGGCCAGCTATCTCACCTGTCTGCCCTAAGATTCTCATTCATAAAATTGGAACAGTAGTCCCTCCCTCCCCAGGTTGTCGTGGGCAGTAGAGGTATAATGTGGACTCCCTTATCGAGGAGCAGACCTGTTTTCATTCCCCTGGGTCTTTTTAATTGCACAGCCCTAAAGGAGGAGCCAACATTTGCCCCTCTGTTTGTCATTCACTTTGTGACAACTCTGAATCCTGGCAGTAACCTGTAAGCTAGATATGGTTCACTCGTGTTTCAGATGAGCAAACTGAGGCTCGGAGCAGGGAGGTGGTTTGCTGAGAGTCACAGGCAGGAGTGGAGAGGCTGGGTCCCAATTTGGGTCTTATCCTGTTCGAGGAGCTGGAAGGGCAACACTGTACACCATGGAATCTTCTGGAGAAGATGCCAAGGAAGGACACTGGTCAGCTCCCTCCGGGGCTCAGGCCTGGTCAGGAGGCCTCCTGCTGGGGGCCTGGCTCCTGGTTCGCACAGGCTTTGTGTCCTGCACCTGTCTTGCTCCAGAGCCAGGCCCTAGTCCTTGGCCTTGGTGCCCTGCCTGCAAGGCCCAGCTCCTGAGATCCACGCCCTGCCAATCCTGGCAGGCAGTGCAGAGTGGGAGAGGGGATGTGACATCTGGAGGCCAGGGTTGGGGAGAATGGAAAGAGGACACCAGCTGTGTGTCTGTGCCACTCATGCTCAGACCACATGCTCAGTAGGGCTGTCCCAGCCTGTGCCTGTCTCCTTTGTCACCGGGCCCTGTCTCACATATGTGGTGCTTTGCAGCTCAAAGGAACTTGTCCTCTAAGTTCCTGCCAAAACACCTCCTCTCTGGAAAGTCTTCTGGGATTTTTCCAGGCCAAGATACTGCCCACTCTCCTGGAGTCTCACAGCCCACTCTGGTTATCAGTGAGACACTGGGACAGTACCTCCTTGAAGGCAGGGGTGAGCCCTGGTTGTGTCCCCAGTCTCAGAGTATCTACTAGGTCCCAGCCAATTCCCAGCTCTGCCTTGGATTCCTTGTCTGTAAAGCAAACCCAAGGCACAGAACTAGTGCTTGGGGACCACAGGGCAGGACAAGGGCAGAAAGGGCTGCTTGTACTGCGCCCTCAGACCTGTGCCCTGGGGCCTCAGGGAGCAGGTTGCTTAATACCCAGGCCCAGACCCGGTACCCTAAGGAGCTGCCTCTCCTGCCTGTGGGAGCCGGGCGAGCCCCGCCTTTTGAAATGGGAGTCTTGACCCCACCTCGCCCTGCGAGATTATGGGCTGGGAGCCCAGCATGTGGCAGGTGCCCGTGAATGTCTGTGGGTTGTCTCTAAGTCTCAGATTCTTTATCTGAGAAGCAAGAGAGAGGTACCTGCCACTTGCCCAGGTCAGACACCTCGGGTCTGCAGGGGCAAAGGGACAGCTGGTGTCCCTCAGTGTGGACAGGAGCTGTGGGGGAGGGCCGTGGAGCCAGGGGCCTGACCTCCCTTCCTCACATCTGTGGTCTAAACTTCCATTCTCCTAATCTGTGCTGGAAAGGAATTGGGTTGCACCCCAAATCTTCACACAGCCCCCTTCCACTACTTTAGGCTGGGCCCACCTTTGTGTGTGTTCTCCCTCCCACGCAGAGCTCGGGACAGGATCAGGAGACCCCTATGGCTCCAGGGTGCCACTGTCACCTAGCCTGAGCCAGCCCAGGCAGTGGGAGTCAGGGGCTAGCTCAGCTGACCTGGGTCCACACCAGCCCCGGGTCCCTCGGCCACACCAGGCCCTGCCCTGCCCATCGCGCAGTGCTGCTCTCAGCCACACCCTTCCTGCTCGCTGCTGACTCCCCGCGCAGAGCCCGCCTCCAGCGCATGCTCCGCTCAGGAAACCACTCTCTTGGCAGGTGCCCAGGGGTGGCACTGGCGCTGGCACTGCTACGCCAGGGTCAGGGTCTGGATCATTGGGCCGCTTTGCCGAGGGGCAGCCTGGGGGCCTGGCCAGTCGGCTCAAGCCCTGAGGCCTGTAAGTGGCAGCGGGCTTAGGACACTGCTCTGTCCACTGTGGTCCAGACTCTAGTGTAGAGACCCCTTCTCCTCCACGCACTGGCTTCTCCGTGACTGCCTCCTCCTGGAAGCCCTTTCTACCTCCCAGGGCTGTGGAGAGGGACCCTCTCCTGGGGCTCAGGCTAGACTGTGGGCATTTTTTTACTTATTTTTTCCCCCACCAGACCATGAGCTCCTTGAGGAACATTATGCATTTCTGGACCCCTGGGCTGGGCACACAGTAGGCACTCAATAAATGCTTGTGCTTGTTGGACAGTTGGTGGGAACTGCGAGGACCTTAAAGATCACTTTGGAGAAGACATGGGGTTCCCTCCAGAGAGGAGTGTGGAGCGAGGCTGCACGGTTAAGAGGAGAGGGCCCTGGGTTCTAATTCTGTCAGCCTGGAGACTGATGCGGCTGGGCCACTTCCTTCACCTGTGCCTCAGTTTCCTTATTTGTAAGCAGGCATGTTAAAGCTGCCTTCCATGGTTGTACCGGGAATTGAATCACCAGGCTTGCTCGGAGCTCCCTGAGTATGGGTCACTGCCTCACCCCGCCTTCTTCCCCAGGCGTGTGGCGTGAGCACCAGAGCGGACAGCTGGGGGGCAGGTCCCTCAGTGTGCACTTCAGCTGGACCTGGTGGGCATGGGACAAGCCAGAAGCCTTCTCCGCCCAGCTTTCCCTGGGCTCTGGATATTACTGACCACACTGGGGACAGGGTCAGAAAGGGAGACCGGCTCCATGCACCCAGCCCGCCCCTCAACTGAGCCCCGGCTGCCTTCTCCAGGGTCCCCTCTGCCACCGACATTTTTATATTTGAGTAGATGAAAGATTTTCATTCCTTTTTGTGTGTGTGGATGTTGTTGTTTAATTTGGGGGGCTAGGATTAGCTGGTCTCTGGCTGCGGGTTCCTTGAAGCTCTGCTGTGAGGAGAGGGCATCAGAGGGCCTGTGCTGTGCCACTGGGGCCCTGATCCTCCTGCAGGTCCTGGGGCGGGGGCTCAGCAGGGGGACTGGGAGGAGAGTGGATGAGGGGTCAGGCCCTGCTGCAGGCGCGAGCCCACCTCTGGCTCCCTGCCTGGCTGGGCCTGGCCCCCAGGAGGGTCGGGGCCTGGCCCTGCCTCCTGCCGCCAGTCCCCAGGGCCGGCCTGGCAGCCCGGGCAGCAGCGGCGGTGCGGGGGCGCATGCGTGCGGCGGGAGTGAGCCGGCTGTGGAGAATTAATATTCCTGGAACATCGCCCCGGCCGCCTGCACACGCCGAGGAGAATATTACGGCGATTAGCGGTGGGAGTTCGGCCTGCACGCAATATCTGGATGGAGAATTCGGTGTGATTAATCTGGCGCTAAGTAGCAGCCTCCGGGGTCCGCAGGGCTCTGGCATGTTTGGAATGGGAAAAAAGCTTGGGAGTGCAGCGATTCTTTGGGGGGCTCTTTGGGGGTCTGCCAAGGTGGCAGCTGTGCCCTGGGCAGGCTGCAGGCTCCTGGCGGCCCCGGGTGGGCAGATCATCCCTTGTTTGTGGCCATGGGCAGACTGCCAGCAGATAGAAGTATGTGCGGTTCAGGATCTCAGCCCACCTGACATTCGCCCTCGGCCTTTCTACCCCTTGAGCCTCCCGCACTCAGTGTCCCAGCCCCGTGTTCCACTTGTAGCTTCACCGCACACTTCATGCCGCCTTTCTGGGCCTCAGTGTCCCCATCTGTAAAACGGGATGCGTGATTCCTGCTCTGCCATCTCAGGGGAAAATAACCTATTTTTCCCATTTTATGGAGGAGGAAACAGGCTGTGAGCATTTTGCACAGCCGGGAGTGGCACTGTACTATGCAGATGTTGGGGATTATTGTTAGTAATTCTACTAACAACTTGATTTCAGAAGCCACCAGCTCCTCTCGCTTTGTCTCTGCTCTTTCGGCTATGGCAGATCTGGTGTTTGGAACCTTCCAGAGTGTGTTGGTGGATGTAGTGGCAGGGAGAGAGTTCTGATTATCTTACAGGTTTGAATCTATGGCTCCATCTGTAAAATGGGTATAAAGTACCTCACCTCCCTGAAATGGGGGCCCAAGCCAGAAAAGCTGATTCCTGTTTTAAGATCTTCATTCTGGGGATGTTGTACAGTCTAACTTAAGAGTGCTTGCTGGTGGAGGCAATATGAAACTGGTGGCGGTGTGGGTCGGGACATCTGTCTGCCTGGTCTTCCTCTCATTCCCCAGCCCCAGCCTGGCCCCTTGTCAGAGGGAAGCACTGAATGCCAAGGCTGGAAGGGAATTTCCTGATCTGCTTCCCCAGTGTCTTCACTTTAAGGATGAGGAAACCGGGTCCTGGAGAAGGAATGAGGCCTGCCCAAGGCTGCACCAAAGTGGTGGTGTTGAGGGAGGAACGCAGTCTTTGGAAACAGTCAGGTCTGCATTGACCTTGGGCAAGTCTTTCTCTGAGCCTCAGTTTCCTTATCTGCAGAATGGGACAGTTGCGCCAGCCTTTTGGGGTGGAACAGTGTACTGCTCTCCTAGCAGGAAAAGGTCTGGTTCTCCTGGGAGTCCCAGAGGGCTTTCTGAAGGGTACCCAGCACAAATGACTGACCTGCCTCCTCTTTTCCCCAGGGGCTGGATTTGCTGAAAGCTCTTGTGGTGAAGGAACTCAACCATTGCACTTTTTCACTCAATTGCTTCAAGCTCTGTGGGCTGAACGTTTCCAGATCTGATTTGCAGGATTTTTTTTTTTTTT
>VSMD01080116.1:0-107367 GCA_008750895.1 Mirza zaza
CAATATACTTATCTCAAGGGAATAAACTGGTAGAAAAAAATAGTATAAGGACATAGAGGAATGTAATCAGTAAACTTGAATATAAATAAACTCTCATCCCTCAAATAATAAACTTTTTTGTATGCTCATGGAACATTCACAGAAATCAAACATGTAGTTGGCCATAAGAAAAACCTTAACAAATTTTGAGGAAAAAATCAATTTTACAGACCACATTCTCTGATTATAAGTGAATAAAATTATAAATATATCATGAATAAATAACTAAAATTTTAGATAAATTTGAGAAACATATTCCTTAATACTCCTAAGGTCAAAGAGATCAAAAATTAAAGCCACAAACTCTCTAGAAAACAAAGAAAAAGTATTCCCAAATAATGTTACACAGTGTAACCCATACTGAGAAGAAAAATTATAACCCTAAGTTCTTTCTTAATTAAAAAAGAGACATAAACAAAAGAACTAAATAATCATGTTAAGAAATTCAAACAAAAAATAACCAAAAGAAACTAGGGAAGAATTAAGAAGAAAGCTCAAATCATGGACCTAGAACATCAAAAAGGTACATACAAACTTCTACGTTGATGTTTGTGCGAACTCAAATATCAGGTGTGTCAGGCATCCTTATATATGGAAATGGAGGTAGCGTATAAATTCCCTGAAGGAAATGTTGGCTCTGGTTATTTCTCCCCACTCCAGTACTTATCTACCTCACATTCCTATCTGGAAACTAAGCAGTTACATTGCATGGAGGGCTAGATATGGAGGGTTCTATTAATATTACATTAATAGCATAATCATGAAGCTGAAGGGGCGTTTGCAGTCAGTTTGCAGTTTCCGGTTGAAACTTTTACTCTAATAAAAGTGTTTCTGGAGGAGATTTCTGGATCTTTGGAATGCTAAGTCACTGAGAAAAATCTCATTTAAAAAGGACTAGAAAGACCTTAAAACATAATTAGATTATAGTTTTATGAAGTAATGGGAATTATAGAAGAACAGATACATGTAAATCTATTGTATTTAAATTTTTTTATTCTTTATTTATCATACCTTGAGAAAACTGACATTAACAGCAGTTCTTAACCTCTGAAGCTTGATAAAATAAGACATGCCGTTGCAATTCCAAAGTAGAAATTTTGTCATTTAATATTATAAATTTGGGTAATCTTTATATTGCTACTGGTATTTACTTCATATTTTAGAGGGAAAACCTTTGCCTCTTAGCAACTGTCACTTTAAGGTTATTTTTGACTCAGTTTGAATTGATGGTAGTAGTACCTAGGAATTGCTTGATTTGTAGGACAGATAGAAGGGAGAGGGGCATTGTAATTGTTTTTCTGAAAATCTGTAAAACCAGTCTGTGATAAGAGAACAGACAACATTTCCTTTTAGGCTTTTACTACTAATTAGAAGGTGGTGTGTTTGTGTGTGTGTGTATTTACAGAAGAAACACAAGTTTATTTAGCATCACATCTTGTTTTTGATAAAATATAGAAAGGGGAGAGAGGAGCATTAAACTCTAGAAAATATCTGCTGTAATAGTTTGTAACTTATGCAGTATATAGGTAGTATATTTACATTGGATTTAGGGCTATTTTTTAATTTTAATTAAACCAAGAACAACTAGGAATAATGGAATCAAATTTGTTTTAAATTCTAATTATTATTCTACTAATTGTGATTTTTTTAGTTGTATTTAGAAGGATTCCATACAGAAGAATCTTTATAAACTCTATGAATTGTGTAGTTGATACCCAAAGATAAAATTGTGTGTGTATATATATATATATATATGACACCTTCTTTTTTATGTAATTTTACCCATTTTTCAAGTTTATGCTAATAGAGCTAAGCTTTCTTCCGATTCAATAATCTTAATAATTTTCTTTCAACAGAAGAGCTGGAGTAATCATTTTCTTTTACTGTTCATTTTCTTTGGATAATATTTGCCTAAAAAGAAAATAGCAGGAACATGTAGTGTCTTTAAAGAGCAAAGAACATAATGGCATTGTTTTCACCACCAGTATAATTGTGTTGATGAGTATCTGCAAACTTTTGTTTTTAGCCATTTAATCCTGAAACCAAATCATGCTAACTATTGGAGCAAGCCTCATTCCAAATCACTGTAAAATGCATGCGATAGATATTTCTGTCTTTGGCCTGCCTTAGCTATTTTACCTTAATTATTATATATGAGCTTTTTAAAAATGCCTCTTAGGTATGTGTATTTTCTCATTCTCAGCAGATTTTCAAACAATGTGATGTTCTGTGACATTTATAAGATTGCAAAGCCTTGTTTTTACTCACCATTCATTTCGTTTTTTTCATGCACTTTTATGGATTTTCTTTAAAAAATATATTTTTAGGTTTTAAAAAGAGAAGTTGAAATCTGGTCCTGACTTTGTCTGTATCCATTTATAGGATGAATATAAGCCGGAGAAAGCGTTGTCTGAAGAGGACTTGAAGAACGCCGTGAGCGTACATCACGCGCTGGCATCGAAGGCCACGGACTATGAGAAGAAGCCAAACGTGTTTAAACTGAAAACTGCTGACTGGAGGGTCTTGCTGTTTCAAACCCAGTATGTTTTGTTGGTTTGCTTTTTATTTTGTGTTTTACTTCGCTTAGCACCACTTTATACCGAGGCATAGAAACAGGCTCTGCAGAGGACCTTTTTTGAGTTGGAGTCAAAGTCAAGAACTGGTTACATTAGACAACTGCCAAGGAGACTAAAATACAAAATAAAAACCCTGGGTCCAGATTTTTCCATCTGCTACAGAGTAGCCCGGTGACTTTTAGTCAGCCACTTAGACCATCTCTAGATCTCAGTAATCCTCATGAATAAAAAATGAGGGTTTTAGTAGACAAGTTCTTTTACAACAAAAGTAAAATACACCTGGATTCAAATCACCATTTCCCTAGTTCTTTATCCTACCACATAATTTAACCGCTTTGAACATTACCTTGTCACTAGTGTAGGTGATAATATTTATCTCTCAGGCTTTGAGTGTGGATTAAAGCATTTTGCACACAGAAGCTGTTCAGTAAATGTAAATTTCCATTTTATTCTCTCCTTTCTCTTTCCTTCTGAGCTCTCGTAGTCTGTGATTATACTAAAAGGAAAACATAAAATCCTACTGTAAGCAAGGAAATGGGATGGATTGCCAGTCCAATGAGGAGTCCAGTGGCGAATGTCAAATTAGAATTGGAACATGCCACATGGAGAATTCTGGATTTGTGAAGTGAAAAACTGAGATTTTGAGAACTGAGCCTCTAGAACAGAAATTTTAATAGGGGTCACACATAGCATCAGTGTCGGTGGCAGGCAGTGTTAATCATTCATTCCTTGAGCTTCAGAATCACCCATACCACAACACTGTCAGCTGACCCCAGTTGACACTGGAATTAAATTTGACATCAAGCTAGTGAACACAAGTATCTGTGTGCTTGTTGATCAGAGCAATGTAATATCAAGAAAAGAGAAATGAAAACAAAGCAGGTACTCTGCTTTGTGGATGTCAGACTTTTGAAGATACAAACTTACTGACATCAGGTGAGGATGAAGTTGCAAGGAAGCCAGTTACACAGGGTTTTTTGGGTGTCGGAATAGGGCAGTTAACACCACAAAGGGACCCATGGCCAGAGGTGTAATTACAGTTATTAGGCATTAGGTAAGGAATCTTTCAAACTATTGTATGCCCTAATATTTTTTTAAAATCTAAAATACCAGATGTAATAATTAAGGAAATCGAATTACTTCAGAAGGAATTGATGTGTAGATATCAGTCAATTGAAATAATGGAACAACAGATCAACCCAGAGAGGCATTTGGGCTGTAGTGAGGAGTCGATACCTAGTGTGATTTCAGGTTATTGTGATTTCTCTCAGAGTGATCACTGAAGGAAATTATTTTAGATTTGGCTGACATTTGTTTCACTTTTTGTTTATTAATTATGCACACAGTAGATAATCTATCCTGGTTCATGATCATTTCTACCATTCATTTATGAATTCACAAATATTAAGTGCTGTCAGTTTGGAGCTTTCTGGATATAATGTTACAGAAATTAAAAATATCATGACATCAGGTGATTTCTACCTCCTGTCAGGTGGATTTTTTTTTTTTGGCAGTCTTAGTATATTTTACGTATCATAAAATTATACTGGTTTGAAATGTACATTTCAATGGGGGTTTTTTGGCTGTGTTTTTAGCAGATTGACAGAATGGTGCAGTCATCACCATACCCCAGTTTCTGGAACATTTCCATCACTGCAGAGAGAGCTCTGTGCCCACTGTATAGTCACTGCCAGTCTCAGCCCCAGACACACTAATCTATCTTCTATCTCGATAGCATTGCCTTTTCTGGACAGTTCATAAAAGCAGAATCACACATTATGTGGTCTTTTTTGTCTGGCTTATTTTACTTAAGGCATTGGGGGATCACCCACGTTGTAGCACATATCAGTACTTCTCACCTTTACTGCTGAATACTGTTTCATTGTATGGACTTTTACTACATTTTGTTCATCCACTTACTAGTTGATGAATACTCAGATTGTTTCCCCTTTTTGGCTCTTAGCAATAATGGTGCTATGAACATTGACACACAAATTTTTATTTCTCTTAGGTTCCTACTTAGGTGTAGAATTGCTGGGTTGTATAATAACGTCGTAGTTCACTTTTGAAGAAACTGTCAAACTGTTTTCCAAAGTGGATATATCTTTTTACATTCCTTCTATCATTATATGCTTCAGTTGGATTTTAAAATCAAATGGTATGATTAAAAGAGATGAGTTAATTTTATAATTAATTTTTGGCCTGGCGTAGTATCAAACAGAAAGTAGGGGTTTAATAAATATTTATGGTCAAGTGATTTCTTTTTTTTCCTGCTGTATCCAAGAGGGATAATCATAATCTTACTACGATGATAATAGGTTCCACAGCGTTTTACTACTGTTCATTGTTTAGAATGTTAATCTCCAATGAAGTTTTGCCAGGGATTGATTATACCAAGAAGAATAAAGGATTATTTTGTGCCATTTTAAATCAGTAATGAGAAATGGGTGAAGATCTAGAAATATCCCAACATAAACACGTCTGTTTCACATAGGAGTGCGGAAGAAATGCAGGGGTGGATAAACAAGATCAACTGTGTTGCAGCTGTATTTTCTGCACCACCATTTCCAGCAGCCATTGGCTCTCAGAAGAAGTTTAGCCGCCCACTTCTGCCAGCCACTATGACAAAATTGTCTCAGGTAAGTCATTCTGAGAGTGCTTTGACCCTGGAAGAAAAGTGCTTTGTAAAATAATCTTACTGGTATTTGTATTTGAATAGTATTCCACGTTTTAGGGGGCAGATAAGGGACCTTGCCCTATAAGGGCATATTGTATAAATGTGGCAGGAGTGCAGTATGGTGGGTTTTGTACTTCATATAGGAAGCTAATACAATTGAGTCATGGTTAATATGACATAGTCTCTGATTTTGTTTCTGAAATTATTAGTTTACTATTTAATTCATCATACTTGCTTGGTTCTTTTTTTCTTTTTTCCTTTTCCTTTTTTTTTTCCTAATAGCTGATAACTTTTAAATGACTGGCTAATGTTGGCAGATGCCCTGACCTGGTAGCAAGCTTTTCGTTCTTCCATTCGTTGGTTTATTGTACTGAGCATTTGCCATATCCCAGACTGGATTTGGTGCTAGAAACATAAAAATATTTTCAGGGATCTAATGCCCACAGCACAATGGGGAAGGGCCTTCCCTCGCCCTCAGGGCAGAGCTGAATGGGACATTTGGGTTTTCTAAGCCAATCAAGATGCGGTGCACCTGAACTCTATTTCAGATGTATTTATGTAAACTTCCTTCTGTTGGCAGATTAATCTTTCTAAAAACTATATTTTATCGTGTCCTTCTCCACTTAAAACTGTCCTAAGGACACTGCCTACAAGCCATGTTTGCTGATTTTGAACTTAGCTATAGCACTCCATTGCCATTGACCAGCTAAAGCTTTTGGAAGCTACTTGATGTCTTTGTGAATTTCTTTTTTTTTTTATTTTAGCGTATTATGGGGGTACAAGTGTTAAGGTTACTTTTATTGCCCATCCTCCCTCCCCCCTCGAGTAAGATCTTCACGTATGTCCATTCCAGGCGTTGCACATCTTACTCATTGTGGTTGTATACACCCATCCCCTCCTCCCCCCTCCCACCCTCCCAACACCCATCATATAGGAATGTTATTCCTATATATGTCCACGTAAGTGTTGATCTGTTAATACCAATTTGCTGGTAAGAACATGTGGTGCTGGTTTTTCCATTCTTGAGATACTTTACTTAGTAGAATGGGTTCCAGTTGTATCCAGGAATATACAAGAGGTGCTATATCACCATTGTTTCTTAAAGCTGAGTAGTATTCCATGGTATACATATACCACATTTTATTAATCCACTCATGAATTGGTGGGCACTTGGGTTGTTTCCATAGCTTTGCAATTGTGAATTGTGCTGCTATAAACATTCGAGTGCAGGTGTCTTTTTCATAAAGTGACTTTTGATCTTTTGGGTAGATGCCCAGTAGTGGAATTGCTGGATCAAATGGTAGATCTACTTGTATCGCTTTGAGGTATCTCCATATTGCTTTCCACAGGGGTTGAACTAGTTTGCAGTCCCACCAGCAGTGAAGGAGTGTTCCTCTCTCTCCGCATCCATGCCAGCATTTGTTGTTTGGGGACTTTTTGATAAAGGCCATTCTCACTGGAGTTAAGTGATATCTCATTGTGGTTTTGATTTGCTTTCCCTGATGATTAGAGATGTTGAACATTTTTTCATATGTTTGTCTTCTTTTGAGAAGTTTTTCATATGTTCTGTCTTCTTTGAGAAGTTTCTGTTCATGTCCTTTGCCCACTTTTTGATAGGGTTGTTTGATTTTTTCTTGCTGATTTTCCTGAGTTCTAAATAGATTCTAGTTATCAGCCCTTCATCAGATGTGTAGCTTGCAAAAATTTTCTCCCATTCTGTGGGTTGTCTGTTTGCTCTCTTGACTGTTTCTTTGGCTGTGCAGAAGCTTTTTAATTTGATCAGGTCCCATTTGTTTATTTTTGTTGCTGTTGTGATTGCCTTTGGGGTCTTCTTCATAAATTCTTTGCCTAGGCCAATGTCTAGAAGAGTATTTCCAACATTTTCATCTAGAATTCTAATAGTTTCACACCTAAGGTTCAAGTCTGTTACCCAGCGTGAGTTGATTTTTGTGAGAGGTGAAAGGTGTGGGTCTTGTTTCAGTCTTCTACATGTGGCTATCCAGTTTTCCCAGCACCATTTATTGAATAAGGATTCTTTTCCCCAGTGTATGTTTTTGTCTGCTTTGTCGAAGATTAGTTGGCTATGTGAGGATCGTTTTATATCTGGGTTCTCTGTTCTGTTCCACTGGTCAATGTCCCAAAGTGAATTTCTTATTGCTGCAACCATAGAAGTAATTTTATCTGACTATGATCAATCAGGTGTTGGTATTAACTAGCTCCTCTACACATCTCTGATATCATGATTATCAATGATACATTTATTTAATAAATGTGTATCCTGTGCTTATTGCACATCAGAAACTATTCTAGGCCCTGGGGCTAGGAAGGCAAATAAAACCCAGATGGTCTCCTGGAGGAGTGACAAATGTAAATAAGCAAGCAACCCTTGCATAGTTGGACAGACGCACAGGAAGGATGAGCCCAGAGTGCTGTAGGGTACAAGGAAAGGACCTTGCCTGGCCTTGGCAGTGAAGGAGGAGATGTGATATCTAGTATGAAGCTTAAAGGATGAGAAGCAGTTAGGTGAGGTGTGGGATGAACTAATGGAATGATCCAGGCCTAGAGGAGAAGGACTGGGATGCAGAAACCACACTAAATATGACCTGAGCACAATGTTGAGAAAAAGCAAGAAATGCACCTTTGTGGAAGTAAGCAAAGGCTAGAGTCTTTCTTTGGCACGTGTAGGATTTTGGGTGCTTTGGTGGTTCCCAGCATCCTTAGGATAATCGTTTTAAGCTGGAGAGCAATGTGATCAAAATTATTCTCATTACAGTATGAGGAAAAGCAGTAGAAGATACTATTAAAAGCAGAAAGGCCTATTTTAAAAGAGCTTTCAGTAATCCAGAGGAGAATGAGCTAAGTTAGTTGTAGAAGAAATGGATAGAAGTGAAAGTGTCTGAGAGACCTTGAGAGTATAGAATGGACAGTTCTAGTGGTTTGCTGAAGTGGAGGGGAAAGGGCTGTCACCTCGGCTGGGACAGCTGGGGACTGTGGTGTCCAAACTGGCTTTTGGAGCCTCACCCCATGTCTCCTGGTTTCCCCCATTGCTGCTTTTCCTACCCTGGAGCCTTCTGTTCTTTCTTTCTCCAAATGTAACAGCACCCAGGGCACACAAACAGATGAAGACAATTGAGAAACAAAAAAAAATTTTAAGGTCTTTAGGTAAAAAAAAATAAATGAAAAATAAAACACCAAAATGGGAGAAGGTTGTGCCAAGAAAAGGGGAAAAGGCCAGGTAAAATTAAAACAAAAAATACCTGTCTATTAAGTGGCTGGGAGGTCACTGGGTAATGTTGGCAAGAGTAGTTTTGATGGAGTGAAACTGGTATCTCTGATAGCATGATTATCAGGTAGGAAGGAGGGATAGAAACAGAAACTACATTGGTCTTCCCTACGAGGGAATATAAGGTAGTAGGGAAGACGCGTGCACAAGTCTTGCCATAAGTTATTTAAAAAAACAGGAAAACTAGCAGGAAGAAGAGAGGAGACGTGGTTTCAGGAAAGATTCTTCTGTTTCATTTTGTTTTTTAATTCATGATTAACATATATTGGATGCTTGCTATGTAAGTATTACTATTACTATGTAAGTAATATATTATCAAACATACTATTAAGAATAGTAGGGACCAAGCCAGCTCAGCTTGTAGGACAGCATGGCATTTAATTTTCAAGGATAATAAATACTCTAAGTTTTTTTAAGAAAAGGGGAAGGCTTTTATTGATGACCAGAAAATATATTGGCTCACTTCTCCACCTCCCCAACTCAATTATGAACTGTTTAAGCAAACGCGTTTCCCTGTTTTAAGTTTGGGTACTTAACATAAACAGTATACCACATAAACAGGAAAGAGTATATCACATAAAAGGTAAACCACAGTATCATGATTATGATAAGGTAAGGGGAAGAAAAAAATCAAACAACTGGAAGTAAAAAAAACTTCAAAAATTGAGTTTTGAATGAGGCATGGTGGTGCACACCTATAATCCCAGCACTTTGGGAGGCTGATGGGGGAGGATCACTTGAGCCCAGGAGTTCGAAGCTGCAGTGAGCTACGATCATCCCAGTGTACTCCAGCCAGGCGACACAGTGAGACCCTGTCTCTTAAAAAATAAAAATTGAGTTCTATTAATTGTACTATGGACTTTCTAGGAGTTATTTTTCAATATATTGATTCTTCCTCACATTCAGTTCTATAAAAGATCCAGGGGAGGTGAATTGAACTAAAGATGGATGTTAATATGTATGTCATTCATAGAAGATTTATTAATACGTAGCTCAGAGCAACATGCGAGTTTTTCTTCTTCCCTCACTGTAGAATCTATAGTTCTGTTTACTTTCTACTTTGAAAAATGTACTGCTTTCCTATTTATGTGTGGGCTATAAATTAGTAAGTCACATGCACATGAAAATGAGTGTGTTCATCTCTTTGTGTGTTTACCAGAACAAGCAAGCAAGCACCTTTATCAAGGCAGACTCTTATTTTAAACAAATGTCTTATAGTGGAACTAAAATTAGAAGGCATAATTTTTTTGATACTTTTCCCTCATTTTGGACATACACCCATAGAGATGCAAAAATGCATATATAGTATGATTGAAGTGATAGATTCAAGATCTTAAACAAGAAAACAATCACCAAAAAAGCATCCTCCAGTGTCCCATAAGACAAAATGACCACGCTGTTTTAGGAACTTAACATCTTTGGAAAGGAGTAAGACGATTTCCTCCCCAGTTAAATCACTGAGTCTTTGTAGGCCTCAATTTTCTATCCAGGAAATGAAAAGATCGTTCTAGAATGTCTTCAAGGTTTTTCTTTTTCCTACCACCAAATCTGCATTATTTCTTTGCCCAGTTCATAATGTTTGTTTCTAAAAACTAGAAAAGACTTTTTACCTTTGAGAAACAAATATGTCAAATTAAGCATGTGAGAAATAATAGGCTATAAAGACAGAAGAGTTCGTTCATACGCAGCCTGGGGCAGGTGTTTGGGGTAGCCTTGACTTTGGATAGAGCCTCTTGGGGGATTTCTGTGCCAGAGTCATAGTGCACCCCGGAATATGTGTCTGGATGCCCCCACGATTTCCCCAGTACCTTGCAGGCCAGTTTCCATCCTTTAGTCCAGGCCTACTCAACCTTGGGACCATTAGCACTTTGATCTGGATAATTCTTTGTTGTGGGGCGATGTCCTATGAATTGTAGGCTGCGTCTACAATCTTCAGCCTCTCTTCAACTAGAAGCCAATAGCATCACCCCATTTTCAACAAACGAAAATGTCTCCAGACATTGCCAGATGTCTGGTGGGTCAAAATCTACCTCATTGCTATTGAGAAACACTGCTTTTTATCCCAGTGGTTCCTAATGTATGAGACCAGCCATCTTCCCATTCTTCGTACCCCCACAACCTGGCCACGACTCCCCTAAATGCCAGAACCTCTTGGATAATTTCAATTTACAAAATACACATATAACAATGTGAGTGCCCTGCTGGAAAAAATGATAAACAGTGTTAGGAAAAAATGAAACATTTAATTAAAAGATTGTTTGTTACCTTGTAAGACACATTGTTTATCACCCTGTCATTTGTGGCCCTTTCTTTAATTTGTTCTTGTCTTCTATGCAAAACACATTAGCCTTAATTATTAAAATTGATTATTGCCGGTGCAGCATGGTTCTTTCTAAACAACTCTGCTGTGTAGGAATCACCTTCTTTGTTTTTCACGGCAGTGTTGCCAGAAGCCATTTTTCTTCTGTTGGAGGTGGAGAGACTCATTGGAAAATTTAAGTTGTGTTTCTCCTTCTGGAGTAGCTCTCCAAACATTGAGTGTTATGGTCCCCCTTCAGGATCTGTTCAGGACCTCCCTTTCTACCCACCAAAGCAGTGACTTTCAAACTAGAGTGTGCACAGGAATTATCCTGGGGACTTGTATAAAATGATTCAAACTCTTATAAAAGTTTGAATCAGTGGATAACCACCGATGCTATATGGGGCCAACCTTGGGATGGATACTGCCAGAAACACAGGGAAGCCGTGTGTGTGCTTCTCACGTGGAAGGAACCCACTGCTCCCTCGTATCTTCCAATATGTGTTTTTTAAATAAAATATACTACTATAAAATATACTACTGTGTCTTTCTCCCCCTGGAGCGTCCTACTGTCAACCCCAATAGTAAATATTAGTAAACTTTAACATTTTATAGTGCTTAGATTCTTACAAAAAAATTAATTTTCCCCAATGCCTTAAGAATTCATTAAAAATCTTATAGAACTCATAAATAAGTTCAGCAAAGTTAGAGAATACAAGGATTTGTATATGGTATATGAATTATACTTCACTATCAATTTTAAAAATTCTCCCCAATGGATCTTCCTGCCTGGGGTACAGACCCCATTTTGGAAAACTCTGGCCAGGACTATTTCTGCACCCCTCAAGATCTCTCTCCTTCTAATCTTGACCAATCGTCCTTCATGGTTGAGGCTAAAATACGATTCTAATTATGTCACTTACCCTTAACGGGCTCATTTTTTCCAATTAGATGCAGTTCAGACTCCTTGGCATGGCCTTAAATGGTGCCCACACTTTGCCAGAATAGATAGATTTCTTGTTCATTTCTTAGAGGTCTGGGTTTAATATATGCAAAGTACTCTATAAAACAATAAATCATGCGGAAGTCACTGTGCTTAAACTTTTTAAACACTGTGTTGAAGGTCTGAAACTATCATGAAAAAAAAATCTTTTGGGAGGTACTTTTAGCAACAGCCCCCTTCAAACTGATGCAAGGGCAGATGATCTTTATTCCAAATTCCATACCACTTGAATTTTGGTAAGTCTCCAGTGTTTAGCAGTTTGACTTGTAAGTTGTATTGCAGACTGCTAGAAATGTCATTACCTTCTAAAGAATCTTTCTCCATTAGGACAGCACAAAGGAAACAGTCTGAGACCTCCCCTCTTTACTTGCACTTAAAAAAAAAATCCATGTGTTCATATATCAGGTAATATATTAGTTATTGTGAGCATTATAAAATCAGGTAAGACATTGATACTGGCGCTCAGCTTCTGAGAGCTTAAGGTATTTGTCAGTGTTAGGCAAGTAACATCTATAAATCCAGAACTGTGCCACACATTATCTTTCCTGCTCACCCTGCACTAGACACAGAAGGCTATAAGAGGAGGGGAAAATGACCTTTCTTTGCCTTTAAGGAGCTTGTGATCAGTATAGGAAATAAGAGTCACACACAGGCCGGAATCTATTTTGTACTGAGTGAGTGGTGGAGGCATTTAAGTGCTTCAGTCACGCAGAAGAGGAGGAGCAGGTGAGACTGGAGTGACACTGGCTCTGAGTGGGACTGGAGGAGGGCGAGTGGCCCTGGGTACAACCTGCGGCATTGGAGAGCTGTGGCGGAGGGTTGGGGGGTGGGGGGACCCACTAGCGCATGGGGAGCTTAGCAATGGCTGTAGAGCTGAGTCCAGCTCTGATACATTCAGAAGTAGAGTGTTCGTTAGCAGCCCTTTGCACTCAGAAGGCTGTGCCAAGGAAGGTTTATGACAGAAGCTGGGAGAATGGGGCTCCTGCCACTCTGTCCTTACCTCTGACTGGAGCAATGACTTGAACTCTCTGATTCTCTGTTTCCTCTAAGATGAAGAGGGTAGGAAGCGGCCATGGCCAGCTTCTCTTCCACCAGAGGACTCCTAGGACTCTGTGCCCCATAGCTGGTGGGGAAAGTCTGGTGGCAGGACAGTTGGCTGTTCCCCTCCCTTCTCCCAGCCACCAGCTGGGAGAGTGCCTGGCACGCAGTGGGCGCTCAGTGAGAGTTTGTGGGTAGACAACTGTGTCACCCTCCCCTGGCACGCTCAAGATTCCCTTCTTCCTCTTTCTTTCCCTTTCTCAACCATCTACATTTCTGTGTCATCATTGCCTTTTATTTTCCACAGCTGTCTTTCATCCTGCTCTCCATGATAAGTACTAAGTCAGTCTTATGTTTGGTATCGAGGCCTAAAGAGCTGACATCTAGGCCTTGGTCCCAGGCTGTGCGTCAGGACAGGAGGAGCCCAACTCTGGCTCAGCCCTTGACTCACAGCTGGGCCCTGCAAGACATGGCAAGGTCTCGAACACCCCGGTTGCCTTTCCCATTGCATCATCGGTTAAGCACTACTTTCTTCATAGAGATGAAATTAGAGCTTGATACTGTAAAGGAAAATATGAAATTTCCCTCAGAGTGCTATATAAATAGGAAAAAATTAAATCTTTAAAAAAATTATTTTAACTGACATATAATTATATATTTTATTTTTATGGGGTGCAATGTGATGTTTTGATACATGTATACCTTGTGGAGTGATTCAGTAAAGCTAATTACCATGCCCATCACCTCACATACTTACCATTTTTTATAGAAAGAACATTTCAAATCTCTTTCAGCAATTTTGAAATATATAGTGCATTATTATTAACTGTAGTCACCATGATATTCAGTAGAACTCTTAAACTTATTTTTCCTGTCTGAAATTTTGTGTCCTTTTACCAACATCTCCCTTCACCTCTGGTAGCTGTCATTCTCTTCTCTGTGAGTTCTACTTTTTTTGATTCCACATATAAGCAAAATCATACAGTGTTTGTCTTTCTGTGCCTGGCTTATTTCACTTAACATAATGTCCTCTGGGTTTGTCCAAGTTGTCACAAATGACAGAATGTCCTTCTTTTTTTGAAGCCTGAATATTATTCTATTGTTTTTATATAAACCACATTTTACTTCATCCATTTATTCATTCATGGACATTTAGGTTTCCTCCTTATCTTGGCTATTGTGAATAGTGCTGCAATGACCATAGTAGTACAGATTTCTTTTTGAGATCCTGATTTCATTTTCTTTAGCTAGGTACTGAGAAATAGGATTGCTAGATCATATGGTAATTCTATTTTTAGTTTTTTGAGAAACCTTACACAGCCTTCTATTAATATAATGGCTGTACTAATTTACATTTCCACCAACATGGTTTCCCCTTTCTCCACATCCTCACCCACACTTGTTATCTTTCATCTTTTTGATAATAGCCATTCTTGCAGATGTGAGGTGATATCTCATTGTGGTTGTAATTTGTCTATCCCTGCTATTGAGCATTTTTTCATATATCTGTTGGCCATTTGTTATCTTTTGAAATATATCTGTTGAGGCCTATCTTAGTCCATTTGTACTGCTATAACAGAATACTATAGACTGGATAATTTATAAAGAACAGAAATTTATTTCTTACAGTTTGGGAGGCTGGAAGTGCAAGTTCAAGGAGCCAGCAGGTTTGGTGTCTGGTGAAAACCTGGTCTCTGCTTCCAAGGTGGTACCACATTGCTTCATCCTCCAGAGATGAATGTTGTGTCCTCACATAGCAGAATATGGAAGGGCAAAAAAGAGCCCAAGCTAGTTCCCTTCAGCTCTTATATAAAACTGCTCACTTCCCAAAGGCACCACTTCCTAATGTCAACACAATGGGGATTAAGTTTCAACATGAATTTTGGAGGGGACACATTCAAACCACAGCAAGGTTCATTGCCCATTTTTTAATTGGTTTATTTGTTTTCTTGTGATTAAGTTGTTTGAGTTTTTTCTATATTTTGGATATTAGCCCCTTATCTGAAAAAATTAAATCTTAAGTGACACCTCAAACTTGTCTTATAGATAAAATTTTATTATATATATTGTCAAAGGACTTATCTAGTTAAATCCATTGACATGTAACAATAACAATTTGTCTTGCATGTAATATTTTAATGCCACTTTTTAAATTGTCACTTGCTAACTTAAAACAATTTTGTGAGTTTATGCCATTTCCTATCTTTGCCCTTTCTTTAAACTTTGTCAGATATACTATGTCTCTGCCCTCTCTGAAATCCCTTTTGCTATTGTCATCTCATAAAAACATTATATATGCATCCCTATTGAATTGAAAGAGCAAAGACAAAAGAAAAAAAGAGGGATTCCCACTTTGTCTTTCTTCATTACATCCATTACAAATTTAATTGTCCTGAGGCTGAGAATGTCACATATCTCCATCGCTGCAGTCTTCTCTGCTTTTACCATCAGTTTTTGTCAGAAAAATCTGTATCTCCTTTACCAGGAAATTCTAGCATTGGACTAGTTTACATGGCCAGCCCATCTATGCCCATAAGAGCCACTTGGCAGTTTTATTTCACTGGTGAAAATGGACAGATTTATGGAGATGTGCTTTTGACATGCCTTATTTTGAGATTACTTCCTTGACCCTTGCTTCATGAAGGCAGTGAAGTAGAAGTCAGGCATTGCACATTGAACATCAGCATTTCATTGACTAGTTTCTTCTTTAAAATAAAGCCTAAGTGACTAACCCTTTATTCTGCTGTAGAAAATAATCAGGTTTATAAAACAGCTTAGTAACAATGAATAAACCCTGGCAAGCCCCATCATTGGAAGGAAAGTGACAATATATGATGCTGTGCATATTGTCATTCTGGCCTGTGTTCCTCATTAAAATCAGTATAAATGGTAGTTTATACAACAAAAAAGAGACATTTGTTTTTTTTCACTTCCCCTTATCATTTATCTTACTGTACATGTGAAATTTATACTTAAGAATTTGGATAATTTGTATGTAAAAGTGGAACAGTAAGCAGTCATGCAATTTCAGGAATGCAAGAGAATTCCAGTGTCTTTGTTTCAAGAATGTTTTTAAAATGCCAGAAAGGTCAGTAGCATATCTTCTTGCTAAGATGATATAAATGGTACCCCTAGAATAGATATCCTTCGACGTGGGATCAACCATGTTGCATTGGTATATGATGCCTATAACAATGCTATTCAGGCAATGATGACTACTTCGGGTCAATAAGGTTGAAGGAACTAAGCAGAGATAGCTACATTTTTTAATAATATCATCTGATGGGTTTTAGAGAAGAATCATTTCTTGGTACCACTACCTGTCCCAAAAAGGAAAAAAAAAATTCAGATAGACACTTCGCTCGTTGTGATAGGGAAACTGGCAGTGTCGCTGGGCAGGCATGAAATGGAGAAGCCCAGGTGTGTGGCTGTCAGGCCAAGTGCTTGACTGTTCAGCTGGTGACTTGCCTGTCAGGGTATCTCTTAAGAGGCCTGGTCCCAACTCAGTGGCAGTTACCCATGATAAACAGCTCTGAATGCATTTGGTTTTGTGATAAGGGACCTGGTTAGGGAAGCTGGCCTTGGTTACCACCCTGGGAAGGAATATGGGAAACAGTCAGACATTGGTGTAAGAAAGCTCGGAAGCTGGGGCACCAGAGGCACATGGGACTTCTAATGAATTAAAGTTGTTCAACATAGGGATTTTTTTTTAAAGTCCAGTACGCTTTTTTGTTGATTTATTTATTTTTTGGACACTAAATGGCTTAATCATTTCCTGCAGGAGGAGCAGCTGAAATCTCATGAAAGCAAGCTGAAGCAGATCACCACCGAGCTGGCCGAGCATCGCTCGTACCCCCCGGACAAGAAGGTGAAAGCGAAGGATGTAGATGAATACAAACTGAAAGATCACTACCTGGAGTTCGAGGTATGTCGAACCGCAATGTTCATACATGCTTATTACCAAGTTATTTTATGATTTGTCCACGAGGCAGCATTTCTTTTTACAGTTATTGTAACTGTGGGAAACGTGGCTTGGCCCTGGCTCTGACTTGGGAGCTCCTGGCACAGTCTGGGCCAAGGAGGCCCCTCTTGTTTTGATGCCATTGAAGTGCCAAATAAACATCAAATGGTCACTGCCAGCTTACACGCTTCAAAGCAAGCAGCGTGCCTGGTTGGAACAGCGTGTGCCTGCTGCGAGGGGGAAAAAGAGAGAACAGAAGAGGGACATGCCGGAGTGGACAGCTGCTTTCTGTGTCCCTTGTCTCCTCCGGCAGAGTCTGAGTCAAAAAAAAAAAAAAAAGTACAAGGAAGGAAATGAACTGTGCGTTGACATGAAGCTTCAGCTATTTCCTGCACATTCCTGCTATTAGGTTACACCAGTGCACTTTTCTTCTTATCATTCCCTGCTCTTTAGAGAGGGATTGATAAATTGTGGCACATGTGTGGTTATTAAAAAGAACAGTGAGGATCCATATGCCCTGGCACGGAAAGGTGGAAAATTTCAAAGGCATTTGAAAGCAATGTATTTCCCAGTGTTGCCTTTGGCTAAGTTTTCTCCCAAACTACTGTCAGGATTATGCAGGACCCTCTCACTTCAGACTCTCCCCCTTAGCCACTGCCTTCAGACATTGTAAGTGTTGTTTTTTTGTTTTTATTTTATTTTTTTTAAATAAGTAGCATGTAGTCCAAAACAGAAATAATTATTTTTTAATTTTTTACATATTTCTTTTGCCGTTGGGTGTGCTGGCCCCATCGATAGCTATTCTTGTTGATTGCGACTCTGTCCCCTTTTATTTCCCATCATTCATCTCTTTCAGGTCCATCTTATCATCCTATTGCCTCCTGAGGCTTGAAACTTACAACCATCCGAGTGCACAAATCCTGGCACTGTGCACCCGGCCCTTTCTTCCCACGGCGTTGCTCATCGCTTTTACTCTTCCTCTGCTGAGTCCCAGCTTTCTCATCTCTCCCTCTGACTGTCTCTCCTTTTTCAGTTCATTCCACGTCCTGTAGCTAATTTTTCCTCTAAGGCTCAACCTAGATGCCGGCCATCCCCTGTTCAGCAGCTGACCTGGGTTTTCTCCCACAATCTCACTCCCCATGTATTTTCTGAATAAGGGCCCCGTGCTTAACCTAAGAGTGTTGGCTTCTCCATGACATCAGTCTTTCCCATGCTAGCCTCTGTGGACTTTAGTCACATTTCTGCCTATTTCCCCCAAATACACCTTCATACCTTCGTTCATCTGTTTGCTTCTGTCTCCAAGGCTCTTCCCACCATCTTTGTTTCTGGAAGCCCTGTTCATCTTTCAAGGTACAGCCCCTTCTGGAAAAGCCTACCCTAACCCTACTAGCTAGGATTAATCTGTCACAGTATTTGCCACAATTTGCTGTATGTTAAAGTTATTTCAGTCAGTCTGTGTGTGTGTAGTGATTCCATAACGCCTCCCCCTGCCCAACACCACCAGCTTTGGAAAGGCAGGGACCTCAAGTTTATTCCCAACCTTTCTTTACGCTTGCTTGTTGAATTGGACAGGGTTTCACGGAAGCCTTAAAAAGTCTCTTTCTGAGTTAGACTGTTTCTCTGATCAAATGTAGCATTTGGTTCAGAAGATGGCACTTCCACTACCAATCCGTGTACTCTCTTTTTCATGGTTAAGCAAGATGGGCAGATGGCAATAGCAAGAGAAATCTTTATTTTGGTAAAGGGAAAAGTTTGTTAACCAAAGCCATGGAAGCCTTACCAGCAAAAGGCTTGGAAAAATATTGAAATAAAAGAACAACAACAAAAAAACTAAGCCACTCATCTTTCCCCAGGCTCATTCATTCTTGGGAAATAGGAGTTCTCAAAAGCAATCATTATTCTTCACACTTCTGGAGTGGCTTGAAGCTGTGTAGGCCCTGTTTTGTTTCACACATGCTAATTAAATTTCCCAACACCTCAGTCTCTGCTTCCACCAGCACTCGGCACCTTGCTTGAGCCCTTGACTCTTAAGAGGAACAGCCTGTCCCCAGGAGGTGGGGGTGGCCACAAGACCAGGGGAAGATTGTTATGCTAGAAGCACTTCTTGCTTTTGAATCTACTGTGGTGCACCTTTTCTGAAATCGTAACCCAGCAAGAGCCAACCTTTTCATTCCCTGACAGGAAGTTAGACCAAGCTTTGTGGGGATTAATTCTTGCTTTCATCAAATTGTCACTTCAAGGAGCATGAAAATAGCATTCCCCGACCCTTGACTCATATCAAAATCAGACTCAGATGCTAATCAGACTCAAAATCAGACTCATATGCTAATGAGTCCAGCATGTTGACTTGTGTCTGTCTGGGTCATTAGCCCGTATCTACCAGGAGGGTGAAAGGTACCTCATTTTGCACAGATGTCAGCTAAAGAGTTTTGTAAAAGTAATGCTTCTTAAGAAGTGAATCATTGTTTCTCACTAACTTAAAATTGAAGTGGTATATCACATAGACTCCACTTTCCTATTATTTCGGCCACATGTGGGTGCTTGTGGAGAGTCCCTGCGTAGCATCATTTACTTCATAAGCAGTATTCCTTGAGCAGGCTCCTTCACTGCCAAAACAGGGGATATGAGAGTTATTGGCCATTTTGTGCATTTTGTTCACAGCTCTGTCCCCAGCTTCCAGAACACTGACTAGTTGATAGACGTTTGTTGAATGAATTAATGTTATCTTTTATACACAGTAATAAAATTTCATCAGAGGAAAGTAACTCTTTGAGAAGACTTAGTATTAATTCTTTTCACAGAACCATAAGCTCCCATGAAACAAATCTGATAGGCAGGTGAGAACCAACAGCAGTGGCTACTGTTTGGTAGGCACCCTCAGAAGGGCTTTAATCCATCTTGTTGTCACCAAGACAGAATCACAGGCACGAGTGAGCTCATTTTCGCAGTAGGTCATCACCAAGACGGCCTCCCCTGGTTCAGAGCAATTCAAATAAGTTTCACAAGTCTTGGTAAGAAAAAACACTTTTGTTTTTGGCAGAATATTAAGCTGTTTATATAATAACACCAGAGTGTTCCTAACTTTATGTGTTGCATTTGTGTATATCCCAAGTTGCTTTGAGTACAAACAATTCTTTGTGGCAAGCAAAATCCACAATTCTTTTCTTGGCCTTAGAAATTCTCCAAACTCTGGCTGACAGTAAATAATTAAAACTCTGATAAATATATAGGTTCAGCGTTTTTAAAAAATCTACAGAGAGCAAGGAGGGCTTCCATCTTGGCCTGTTAGGAAAAGATTCACTTTTACGTAAAGCAGCAAAGTTCATTCAGAAAGGACTGTCTTCACCGGTTATTAACTAGAGAGAAAGAGGTGGTTTTGTTTTTGACAAAATTGGTACCCCAAACTGTGGCTGCTATTTTCTTGGAAGAGTTCATTTAGAATCTAATCTTAACTTTTGAAAGAGTTGTGAGGCATCACAAGTCTACATTGAGAAACTCACCTTTCCCTATTCATGAAATAAATATCAGAAATAGCCACAATTCCTTATAAATTATGTCTATTCCATTCAGTTCCCATTTTACTTAAAAATATTTTAATGGATCCCAATGCTTCTGGTACTTTAAGAAACTTTCCAAGATCTGGGGCAGATGGATGGTTTGTATCAGATGTAAAAACTGACAAGGCCCTCACCAGTCACAGCACAAGTAGGTTGAGCTGTGCTGGGAAACACTCAGCCCTTTAAGAAACAGCATCATTAAAGAAATTCCCTCGAGAGCAACATAGTTGGCCCTGATATTTTGGCTTTATGTTTTTTCAACTTTAAAAGCAATAGCACTGGGGCAAGGGCAATATACGTAACCTTAACATTTGTACCCCGTAATATGCTGAAATAAAAAAAAAAGCAACAGCACTTAGAGAAGATGCTGTTTATTCTGAGATATTTTTCATACAACACGTAAGATATTTGCAGTAGGTTAAGTGACTAATCCTTATGTGGTACACACCTGAGTAGGGGGATGGAGGCAATGCAGCAGCCATATTGAAAACATGGCTGGGCTGTGAGAGGTTTACTGCAGAGGGATTATTGAAGGCCAGGGTAATAGCCAGCTCCCAGGGGTCATTGTAGAGCCAGGTGGAAAGCTGTAGCCAGCACAATGCCAATATATTTTATGTGACCAGCAGACCTAATGTCAGCATGTTTTCTCTGGCCAGCACATTGCCGAATTTGTTTTAATTGTAACCTAAATGCCTTTAGGGAAGACAAGCAGTCTCTTTCCCACTACTCCCTATTATATCACATCTAATAGCTTTCTGCATTTGTGTCATCGCCTGGCCCCTGAAGCTATTTGAGTTTGCAAACCCTATTATAGAGGCTGCAGCCAGTTTTGTATGCTTTGAGTATTAGTTAGATCTTTGAACATGTGCTTCTAGGTATATGTATTTGCATGTTCCAATCCAGCAGGAAAAAGAGAAAGTCCACTTCCCTGATTTCTGAAACCAAAGACTTAGAATAAAGAAGTAGTCCCCAACCTTTGTGGCACCAGGGACAAGGTTTGGGGTGGGGGGGATGGCAAGCGATAGGGTGTGGCCGTAAATACAGATAAAGCTTTGCTGGCTCACCTGCCACTCACCTTCTGTTGTGTGGCCAAGCTCCTAACTGGCCACAGATCAGTACCGGTCTGCAGCCCAGGGGTTGGGGACCACAGGATAAAGGTCCTTTGCCTTAGTGGGCTAGACTTCAGCCCAGTGCCCACTCCTAAATTGCGACCTAGAGTAGCATATGCTTATGGCTTAAGACAGTTAGGGCCCACACCCACCACATGGCTAGGAAATTCAATTTTAGAAACAACAAATGTCCACTATAGTGAGACATATAAACTTCTCGGGACAGAATATTTAAAATCTAAGAAATCTGGGACATGATGCATCTTTTTCTGAATTTCTAGTTTTTGATGGCATTTAAAATGGCATGATTCCTTCTCAAATCGATATATTTGAGAAAAAGATTACATTCCATACAGACTCATTAAAATTATAAAACTTTAGTTTTACACTTGGGTATTTTGTTGCATAGTTTGTAGGTGGGTAGTTAACTTGGTAAGTCGTGTTTTGAACAAGTTCTCTGGTTGCGATTGATCGTAGCCCTGTTTCCTCAGATTATTTATGGTTTGTCAACATTAGAAAAGTAATTTTCACATTAGAGGCCATGCTATGGACTACTTTTCCTTTAACAAGAGCAGTGCAAGGACATATCTCAGTACAGTGCCAACTGTCACAAGGCAAACTCACCCTCTGGAACAAAACTATCTAGCTCTTAAGTAATAAGTTGCCTTGATCATAAAAATGCAGAGATAGCAGTTATTTCCCTTTTCCTCCCTAATGAAAGCAAGGGAGAAATTCCATTAACTTACAGTAGATTGGTAGCAAGAGTCTCAATCTTAGTAACTAAGTCTAGGCTGGAATCAAATGCCATCTCCTTTATAGAAGACATCACAGGTGACTATATACCTGGTTCTGAGAAGCTGTGATAGTGCAGGTTAATAGAATTCTTGGGGAAATTTAAGAGTTTTCTTTTTCTTTTCTTTAATGGGATGCTAAGTGCAATCCTTAAGATACTTTCACTTACAGTTTTTTGACTTTATGATGGTACAAAAGCAATACATTTTCAGTACAGTATTCAATAAATTACATGAAATATTCAGCACTTTATTATAAAATAAACTTTGTGTTAGATAATTTTGCTAACTATAAGTATACGTGTTTTAGCACATTTAAGGTAGGCTAGGCTAAGTTATGATGTTTGGTTGGGTGTACCTGCATTTTTGAGTTAATATTTTCTTTTTTTTTTTTTTTTGAGACAGAGTCTCACTTTATTGCCCAGGCTAGAGTGAGTGCCGTGGCGTCAGCCTAGCTCACAGCAACCTCAAACTCCTGGGCTCAAGCAATCCTGCTGCCTCAGCCTCCCAAGCAACTGGGACTACAGGCATGCGCCACCATGCCCGGCTAATTTTTTTTTCTATATATATTAGTTGGAATTAATTTCTTTTCTATATTATTAGTTGAAATTAATTTCTTTCCGTTTATAGTAGAGATGGGGTCTCGCTCTTGCTCAGGCTGGTCTCGAACTCCTGAGCTCAAATGATCCGCCCACCTCGGCCTCCCAGACAGCTAGGATTACAGGCTTGAGCCACCGTGCCCGGCCTGAGTTAATATTTTCTACTTAATGATGTAACCCCATCATCATCATAAGTCAAGGAACTTCTGTATTATGAGTCAAAAGCTAGTGACCTAAGAGCAACAGTTGTCTAGACACTCAGTCCAGTTAATGGGACATAATTCTTACGTTGTCAATTGGAATTGCATTTTGTATTACATGATGAAAGAAGTCTAAGCAGCTCTGAATTTTAATCTGTAAATGGTTTCCAGGTACCTTTGAAGGGAAGAAGACAACAGGATTCTTTGAACCACATTTTAAGTAAATCATTGCAAAGAATTAGGGCCATACTTGAGAAGGCAGAATAAGCAGCCAATCATGTGACTTGAAATTACTCCTTTCCTTAAATCCTTCCTTCATCATTTACTGTATGCCTGTTCTGATAAGGGTGACTCTGTGAGGTTATGGTATTATCTGCAGGAAAAGGACAAATATACTCAGAGGTAAAATAGTAAAATTAGAAAAGGACTAGATGGGAAGTCCATTTTTATCTTACTGATATATTCGGCACACAGTTATCCTTTCTGAGCCTCAGTTTCCTGGTTATAAAAATGAGATGAGATTGGTTGAACTAATTAATAAGGTCCCCTCCAATTATATTTTTGAGTTGAATGACACACACCAACTTGCTTGTGAGATTACCTCACTCTAACACTATAACAATGATCCCTAAGAGGGTTAAACACAAAACAAAATTTTAATTTGAGACTGTCAGGTGATATGTAGGCCAGTACTCTCCAATAGAAATGTCATGTAACCACCCACGTGTAATTTAAAATTTTCTAATAGCTATATTTAAGAAACATGAATAGACTGATGTCAACAAGATGGCAGAATAGGAGCTTTCTACCGTCATCCCCCTGCAGAAGCATTGATTTAGACAAATATCCACAAACAAGGGTACCTTTGTGGAAGTCCAGGAGGCCAGTGGAGACGTTTCAGCACACCATTGGATCGTATAATCTAAGAATAGACACATTGACGAGGGTAAGAAGAATGGTGTCACATTACCTACACCACCTCTACCTCAAGGTGGAACAGGTCACTGCCAAGAGAGCCCCCCTACCACCAACAACCTGCAGTTTCTTCCATGGGGGAAAGTGAAAGTATGATGAGTGAGCTCCCCTGGATGTGTAGGAATTGCCTAAGAGACCGAACTGTTCCCATCCCATCCAGAATATTGAAGAGATTGGCACAGCTTGGGTGGTTGGGAAAGACTGGGAACAGGGAAGAGAGGCCACTGAGCCTTCTAACTGCTCTGCAGATTCTCATCAGGAAGCTCCCCGCAAGCCATATGGGATGCCTTACCTGCAGAACCTTTCCCCCAGCTGGCATTCAGGCATTCCAAATGCTCCATACACCTCACACTCCAGCCCCACCCCAGGCCAGCTCTTGAAGCATGCCCCTACAGATGATAAGTACAAACCTCTTAAACAGTCACCCAGCTCAATTCTGCAGGATTTGGAGAAGGCACACAAACTTGAGCATTACAGGGCACTACCCCAGGGAAAACAAGTGGGAGGCTCTCAGTACTTGGCCTTACAGGATCACGAGAAGACATACAATCTTGAGACTCACCCCTAGTTGGAAACAAGAGATGCACAGTGGGCACATTCATAGAAAAGATCTGAAAGAACATCAGAATCCCTAAGCTAGGCTGTTTGGAGAAAGTATTCTCACCCAAGGACAGGGCAAAAAAGACTGAAAGAGATAACTGCTTCTTCAGATGCAAAAAAAGCAATGCAAAACTTTGAAGAACACACACAAAAAAATCAAGGAAACATGACACCACCAAAGAAATACAATAATATTCTAGTAACCAATGTCAAAGAAATGGAGACCTATGAATTTCCTGAAAAATAATTCAGAATAATTGTCTTAAGGAAGCTCAGTAGGCCACAAGAATGCATAGATAAATAACTCAATAAAATCAGAAAAACAATACAAGAACAAAAAATTTCACTTAAGAGACAGCAGAAATCATTAAAAGATCCAAATAGAAATTCTGGAGCTGAAGAATACAATGATTGAAATACAAAATGCAATAGAAAATGTCAACAGCAGATTTGACTAAGCAGAAGAAAGAATCTGCAATCCTGAAGACATGTTATTTAAAAAGATCCAGTTAGAGGGGGGAAAAAGAATAAAGAATGAAGGCATAAAGAAAGCTTACGGGATTCATGGAACACCATCAAGAGAGCTAATTTTCTCATCATAGGAGACAATAAGGAGAAGAGAGAGAGAAACTGGCAGAAAGTTTATTTAAAGTACACTTATTTAAAGACTGAATACTTCCCAAATCTGGAGAAAGATACGAACATTCAAGTACATTGAGCGCAAAGACCTCCAGTCAGGTTCAACCCAAAGAAGAATTCGCCAAGACATATTATAATCAAACTGTCAAAAATCAGACAAAGAGACTCTTGAGAGCAGCAAGAGAAAAAGAGTTGAGGATTGATGTCAGCAAAGTAGCTGACTAGAAGCATCTGGCACTCTTCTCTTTCACAAAAAAGGACCATGGCAACAACTAAAACTTGACTGGAATGTTGGCAGGAGAGTGTTGGAATGGAGCTGGGGAATGGTGAAGATCCCTGTGGGCTAGGAAGCCCAGTAAGGCAGCATAACAAGGGTGATAGGTCACCCTGCCTCTGCCAACCCATCTTCCCTGCTGGGATCAGTGCAGTGTCGAGAGGGACTTCCTCTTGAGGGGAAAAATTAAGCAGAAGGTCCCTACCAGCCTTCGTTGTCACTGCAGATATCTGGAGTCCTTACTACAGGAGGATACCACAGTTCTTATAAGCCCTGAGCCCAGTCTGGGGAGCTGCTTGGAATTCACACAGCTGCATTGCTTCAGATTAGGAGCAGCACAAGTCGTGTACCCCTCACTTTGCCCACATTACACATGCTACTGCAGCACCGTGCCATCTTGAAACCAGAAGCACTACTGGAGTGCACCTGCCCTAGGGGCCAGGAGCCACTGCTGTCCTCCAGCCTTGGGGCTCCACCGTCATTCCATCAAGCCCACATGGGTGGCTGCAGTGCCACACCTTGGCTACTCAAGAGTCCGGGCCATGCTAATCCTGGTCTGGCTGAACAGCTACAAGCCCACAAGCCCAGTCAGAGGAACAGCCTGGTGGTCCCACCCAGGGTGGACACACTCTTGACCCTGCAGCACCACTGTGTGCCCTTGCCCCTGGCAGGAGGTGCAGACCAGCAGACATGTCCCCAGCATTCATGTCTGCAAGCCACGGAGCAGCTGCAGCCTGCACGCCCAGCCAGAGAAACAACCTGGTGGGCCTGCCTCCGAGGGACACCCCCGCCCCTCACACAAGCTGGCCAAACATCCATGTTTTGGTTACCCCATCCAAAAAAACACAACTAGACCCACCCTTGCACCGCAAGCCAGAGAGGCAGCCCAACAGACCTGCCCCTTACAAACCTGTCCCTATGTTGATAATCTTTGCATTTGGTAGAACAATGCCTCTTCCAGTTTTCTGGAGTAAGTTTTATAGGGAAAGACTTATTTTCTACCAAGAAAATAAAATCTGTGACATATTCTAAGTGAGTTTTGTAGACTTTTAAATTAAGAATTTTGAAGTGGGCTAAGGATATGAATAGACATTTTTCAAAAGAAGACAAATGGCCAACAAGTATATGAAAAAAATGTTCAACATCACTAATCATCAGAGAAACGTAAATTAAAATCACAATGAGATATCATCTTATCCCTATCGAATGGCTATTATTACCAAAAAGAAAAAAAGTAACAGATGTTGACAAGGATGCAGAGAAAAGGGAACTCTTATACACTATTGGTGGGAATGTATATTAGTGCAACCTCTATGGAAAACAGTGCAGATATTTCTCAAAGAACTAAAAATAGAACTACCATATGATCCAGAAATTGCACTTCTATTTACCCAAAGGAAAAGAAATCAATGTATAAAAAAGATATCTGCACTCATATGTTTGTCACAGCACTGTTCTACCCAAGTGTCCATCAACAGAGGATTGCATAAAGAAAATGTGGCATTATAAACACACATGGAACTTTATTCAGCTGTAAAAAAGAATGAAATCATATCTTTTGCAACAACATGGATGGAACTAGAGGCCATTATTTTAAGCAAGATAACTCAGAAAGACAAATACCACATGGTCTCACTTACAAATGGGATCAATATAGGGTATACACATAGAATCAGAGAGTGGAACTATGGACAGAGGAGACGTGGAGGGGTGGGAGGTCGTGGGTGATGGGAGGTTGCTTGGTGGGTACAATGTGTATTACTTCAGCGATGTATGCACTGAAGGCCCCAACTTCAACACAATACAATACCAGTGTACATGAGTACATAAAAAAGGAGAGAAAAAGAATTTTGAGTTTAATTTTTTAAGAGATGAAAAACTGAACACTAATACAGACTGGGTTTTAAGGAAGGATTTTTGCAAGCTAGAGGAACAAAGTGTAACAAATGGGAGAGGGAGCAGTATTTTTAAAATTAGTTTTCAGCATGATTCGAATATTCTTGGTAACAACTCAAGTCTCATCCTCGTTCTTCTCCACAAAGATGATGATATTGCCATGCAAAGGTAAAAGCAACTGCCTTCTGCTCCTAGTGCTGGCTACCCAGATGGGTTCTGAGGAGGGCAGTAGCAAGGCCCAGAAGTGGAGGAGGGTCCATTAATGGCCATTCAGCTCTCCTTCCTCTCTGTAGGGCCTGCAGGGGAGGACTGTCTAAGGGAAGCAAAGAATGAGGTAGAGCTAGTTGGCAGTCAGACAAAGACCTGATTCTGTAAGAGCATCACGGGGCTGCAGGGCAACAGAATACAGACAAATGAAGCCTCACAATGCTTTCTACATACCCAGTCCTTTTTGTCTGTATGAGTGTTGAGTTTTCGGACCCTTCTGTTTTATTATATAAAAGTAAGACCTTTACATTTTTAAATTTTTTTAATAAAAATTAAAAGTCACAAAACTCATCTAGAGAGCAATAGGGTAGAAAGGAAGAATGAATCAAAAGAATGGAATTCACACTTCCTTAGGTTTTTCCAGAAAGCCACGAATTCAAACTATATAAATGGAAATGTGTGATATTTGCTATATTTAGGCAGTGGGTTACTACTGCCTGATACAGGAGTAGCATAGGGGAAAAAAAACTCAACATTTCCTTTTTAAAAATATAAGTCCCAGCATAGCTTTCATATAAGAACTCTGTTTTGAATGTATTTGCTTTCCTACGTTAGTAGGTAAGTAGTGGTGGGTGAACCAACTCATTAAGGAGAAAGTCTCTACAACTCAGTTCCACCATCCTCCCATAGAATGCAGAAGGGAGGTGAACAGTCTTGACTTGAATGGCAGTCACTTCAGAAGCTCCTTGTTTTGTTCATTGGTTTCTTTTTGTTTTCCAGTGCAGAGATCGAGGAGCACAGTATTTTGCTATGTACATGACATTATTGGTTTTCTGCTCATTTTGTCTTGAGATGGCCTTTTACCCTGCCTGCATGAGCAAGCGAAATGTCAGAAGGAAATATATTCAGGATTTGATTGCTAGAGCGGCGAGATCTGAATGCAAATGGGAGCAGTGAGTTAGAACTGCAGCCCAGTTTTATTTTCATTCAGGTTGTTACTATCATATTTGTGTATCAGAGGTCAAAAGGAGAGATCATTCTCTTAAATGAAATATAAAATGGTATGGAGGGCTCAGGAGAGAAACTGTGCAATCAGATGCACGTAAATATGTGTGTGGATGTGATTAAACTTCTTTTCAAAGAATGTCAATAGTTCTGACTTTTTTCAGCAAGCAATTAACATTCAGTCCAAGTAGCAGCTTACATGGCCTTGGACGTGGTAATTTTCATATATCCCTGGTGTAGGAATTGCTGCTAGTGAAAATATATTTTCTCCACATATTTGAGAAGTATTTTTCCAGGCAATTGAAGATCAACTTAATAAATATAGTAAAAAAAAAAATGTAGTAAGGAGGTTACAAGCTGAAAAAAAGAACTTTATTTTAATAGATGCTTGTGCATTTGAGTTGTCTTTCACTCTTGGTGATCACAGAAGACTTCATGAAAATAGCAAATCTTAAGAAAGAAAGGAGAGCGCTTGCTGAATGGACCAAACGCGAGAAAACAGTAGTCAGATGCTTGTCAACAGAGAATAGCCACAGCGCTTGGATTTGGTAAAAATCCCATCCCCAAATTGTTTTTCCAATAGTGGGATTATTTTATGCAGTTAGATCGCTAGAACTCTATTTACACCATTGGAGCACTCCTAAGGAAGGAAGCTGAGCACGTAGCTTGAAATGATTTAGAATTGATCCGAGAATGAATCTGCAGAGACTAAGATAAAATCTTTAATAATACAACCAAAGGTAGCTAAGCTGTCCCTGAGGCACACCATCTTTTTCTCAAATTCTCTTTGCCCTTTTTAATGAAAGACACGTACTTGAAAGGGCTATGTAATGAAGACTCAGAAATTGTTCTGGTAAATTTAGATTCAAACAGGCTGCACCTAAGGATCTAAAAAGCAACATGTGACCTTAAGGCCATAGGTTCCCCACCCCTGATTTAGGAGAATGAGGTAAGGCCTCACTTGTTAGGAGCATTGTGAACAATAGGCTAGCTGACTGCTCGCTGGTTTTTTCCACTGCCACAATGCTTTTCACAGACTCATTTTTAAATATTTCATTTTTAATATGCCCTATGTGGAACTATTAATTCTTATGTAGTGATTACTTTGTGGCATGAAATTATATTAAAACATCCTCCTTTTTTGTTGTTTTGTCTTCCCTTTTCTACCATCTTGCTATAAAAAATTGTCAGAGCAAAGGTATAATACTTCAATGTTGTTGTTGTTTGTGTACTGCCAATAACAGATCTCTTGCATTAATATCAGCGAGGCTAATTCTCCCACCCAGGGAACTTAGAGTCTCAGGTTAGTGTGGAAGTATGTATCCATGGGTAAATGAGATCCTATTATATTACATGTAAATTTCATGTAAGAATGATCTGGCAGGTAGAATCCAGATATACATAACCCTTGAAAAATCCTTATCTTTTTAATATATGCTTTTAGAAGATAAATTTAGAGGCCTCTCTTCATGTCTTAATAAGATCCAGTAACTATCCAAGTGAGGAACCCTCGGAGTCCATATGGAATGGTCTCATTTCTCACTTTTTTAAAGCCCAAAGTGGGTAATAAAATATGGTCTTCATTTCCTGCTGTCTAAGAGATTTTCAGAAAATAGTCTGTGTTTTATAAACCTCAAAAGTATGGTATAAACTTACCTTTCTCTGTAGAGAAGAGAACCTCCGGCCTACACACAGCAGCCGGCACCTCTGCACTGGACATGTTTTACCACTTGGCGTCTTGACAGCTGGGGGCAAGTGGGCAAGGAGGGGACATGGACGAGCCTCTGCCAATTGGCTGCTCCTGAGTCCCGGCACTGATGGGCTCAGACCTTAGTGTTTTTGTGAAAAATGTGGGAATGGCGGGGCGCTGACGATAAAGTGTGTCCCCAGGGAATCCTGAATTAGGATCTTAGCAGCATCTAGTGTCAACATCTATCAGTATATCCATGTTATTATTTTTCTGGAATTTGCCATATTACTAGTTCAAAAACATGTTTTCTACCAGATACGGAAAAATTTGTTCTTTCCATTCATACTTCCAACAAATGTTTACTCAGTGTGTGCTGTGCGTTCTCGGTCCTGGGAATACATGAACCAATCTCTGCCAGCTTCGAACTTTGCCGCTTCCTCATCTCTCTCTGTCTTCCGAGAATTGAAGAGATTTAGTGGCCTCGCTCTGGATTAGGCTTTGGTTTAAAGGAGCACTTGTGGCTGGTTTGATCTTCTATCCAGACCACTTATACTTCTTCCATATCAGCAATAAGACTGTTTCATTTTCTTATCATTCACATGTTCACTGAAGTAGCACTTTTAATGTCCTTCAAGAACCTGTCCTTTGCGTTTAACAGCTTGGCTAACTGGCGCAAGAAGCCTAGCTTTCAATGTATGTTGGCTTTCAACATGCCTGCTGACTAAACTTAATCATTTCTAGCTTTGGATTTAAAGTGAGAAATGTGAGACGCTTCCTTGCCTTTGAACACATAGAAGCCATTGCAGAGTTACTGATTGGCCTAATTTCAATATTGTTGTATCTCAGGGAATTTGGGAAGACTGAGGAGAGAGAAAGAGACAGAGGGACAGCCAGTCAGTAGAGCAATCAGAACATGTACATTTATTGATTAAGTTAATCGTCTTATGTGGGCATGATTTATGGTGCCAAAAACACTTAATAATAATATCAAAGATCACTGATCACAGATCACCATAACAGCCATTATAATAAAAAAATTTGAAATGTGAGAATTATCAAAATGTCCTACAGAGACATGAAGTGACCACATGCCACTAAAGAAATGATGCCAGTAGACTTGCTCAACAGAGGGTTGCCACAAACCTTCAATTTGTTAAAAATGTAGTATCTATGAAGTGCAAAAAAACAAGGTATCCCTGTATGGAACTCTTGGTTTTTTAGTTAACCTTCAGAGTCTCTTAGGAACTTTTGGATATCCTACATATGTAGTAGGCTTACAGGGAAGGACTGGGAGAAATGTACTCCAGCACCCACAGAGATTAAGCAAATGGCATAAAACTCTCAGTGGAAATGATAAAATAGCCATTGACTTAATATTTATTACATAACCACATTGTGAATCATAGTGGAGTAATGTGTACAAATTATTGACTATAAAGAGAAACCCTTAACAAAGCTACATCACACCAAATGTTATTGATCAAGTAATCCTTTCCTAAGTAAAATTAAGACAAAGTGCATGTGCAACTCAACTGGGAATTTTTATTTTTTAATGATTGAAACCAAGGTGAACATTGACCATTTTATTAGTTAACAATGCTTTTGGCTGCAATTAACAAAAACCTTGACTGTTTAAACAGTACAAATATTCTCTGTTTTACTCAAGCAAACTGCAAGTGGGTATTTACTGGCTACTAAATGTTGTCATCAAGGATGTATGATCTTTCTAAATTTCTAATCTGGTATCATTAGCACATTGGCTTTTTTGTTTTCATGGTCTTGCAATGGCTGCCATAGCTCCAGACATTTTACCTACCGCCTTTTATCAGGATAGCAAAAGCTGCTTTCAAAAAGTGTCCTAGCAGACCGCTACTTGCATGTCAGTGGCTAAATCTGACACATGGTGGCAAGAGAAAGTAGCAAATGGAGACAGAGTTATCATGTCTGGTTTGAACTGGGAGAGGACTGGGCACATTGACATTCTTGATAAAAATCACAGTGCTAGAAGCATGAAAGAAGAGGCTCTTCCGGAAGCAGACAGTGTCTGCCCCGGTATCATTTACAAGCTTCTTTGGTCCAGGTTGACCATTTGAACGTCGATCAGGTTCTCAGTGTCTGAGGTGGTAGGTACATCAGACCTTGAAAAAGTGATTTATTAACACTCCTCTCGCTGCATTAGCTTTTCCTTACACCCCAGCTTTAACTTAAAACTTAAATTTCACAATTGGTCTTGGGAAAAAAGATGAGAATCATGTCTTCTCTGAAGGGAAGGAAGGAAACCCTCCTTGGGAGGGTTTATGCATAGTTAGGGAGAAGTTCAACCTTCCTGCTACCCAAAAAGACAACACAAGGAGAAATCAGTGAGTAAAGGAATTTTAAAGTTATATTCCATTCCCATTGCCCTTCAAGGCTTCATTCAGTTATTTTTCTTTACTCAGAGACAATTTAATTTTGACCACAAATCTTCTGGATAGGATTTACATGATCGGATGAGTCTGTAATCCTGGGAAGACATGGCTAAAACTAATACCCACTGCATAGTTCTGAGATTAAAGAATTATTTCCCTCTAATATTTTGAAGAGACATATTTGGTTTGGTTTCAGTAAAAGCTAGACTCAGAGAATGGTAAAAAGCTATATTACTGGGTTTTGTGGCCTCTGTCCCTATAAACTTTTTAGAGTTAGAAATGGAGGCCATCCGTTTGGGAGATCATAAACCCATACAGCTTTCCTTTTCTTTATTTCTCCTAACAGATCAGTCCTTGTTTCCTGGCCCCACTTTTATCCTTTTCTCTGCTTTATCTTTTCTTCTGGGCCGATGACTCATGCACTGCCATTCCCCTGTGCTTTTGTTTGTTGATTGACACACTGATGTAATTTACTTGAGACAACTAGAGGTGTTGAATGAGTGGATGAGATGGTTGTCCTTCGCGTGTTTTTCAGATGAATTTTCCCGGTAGTATCAGTTTCCTCAAAGACTAGTAGAAAACGGTCCCTATTACCTTCTCTCGTTTTGTCCCCTTTCAGGTCATCTCAAAAAATTGTCCTTCGTACCCTGTTCATTGTACAAATACTTCAGCTTCCTGAAATAGTATACTTTACACTGATTTCCTGAATCTATTTTTATACTGCCTTTAAGATCATTTTTACTAAACTTGTACCTATTGGGAGTGGTTCTTTCTTGCATTTTAATCTTGCCAACTAAGGCAGTTTAGAGACAGATAAATGAATTCCTACGAGTAGGAGTTTAGAACCAGTGTGTCCTTTGGATTCTTCTAGTTCAACTCCCAGATTTCACAATGCATGTACTGATACCTAATACTGATGACGTTTTTCTAGCAAGTGCCCTTATTAATCTCCCACGTGGTCTTCTGAGATCATGCTTTTATTTTTATTTATTTTGTTTTTGAGACATACTCTCACTCTGATGCCTGGGCTAGAGTGCTGTGGTGTCAGCCTAGCTCACAGCAACCTCTAACTCCTGGGCTCAAGCAATCCTTCTGCCTCAGCCTCCTGAGTAGCTGGGACTACAGGCATGTGCCACCATGCCTGGCTAATTTTTTCTATATTTATATTTAGTTGGTCAATTAGTTTCTTTGTATTTTTTTTAGTAGAGACTGGGTCTCGCTCTTGCTCAGGCTGGTTTTGAACTCCTGATCTTGAGTGATCTGTCCGCCTCGGCCTCCCAGAGTGCTAGGATTACAGGCGTGAGCCACCACGCCTGGCCTGAGATCATGCTTTTAGCATGTTGTTTTGATTCACTTTCTTTCTTCTTTATTAAAATTGGAGTATCAGTTACGCTTTCAGCTACAGATAACAATACCTGATAAACAATGGCTTCAACCCATAAGGATATTTATGATTCCTTCTTAACTGGAATCCAGAAGGTAGTAGTCATATGGTTGGGTACAGCTCATTGTATCATCAAGAACCCAGGCTCTGTCTGTCTTTCCATTTTTCCTCAGGCCTTGCATGTTATCCTTTTGTCTTTGTGCCTACTGCCCGTGTCCCAGGGTGGCAGCTTGAGGAATCATGTCCATGTCAGGGAAGAAACATCTGCTTGATCAGATTACTTGGGCACTTTCTGGGCCCTTGAGAGACAATAGCTACCAGAAATTGGTTGATTCAGTCATCAAAATCTCTTTCCCACAAGCCCCCCAAAAGCCTTCTGATTACATCTCATTGCCCAGAATATCACATGACCCATCTTAGCTGCAGGAGAGGCTGAGAAAGCAAGTATCTTGGGTTTTAGTCTTTGCAGTGGGAGTGATACCAGAGTAGAGGGAGTTGAGAATGGCTTTTGATTGGCCAACCAACAGTGTCTGTCAGAGCAATCATCCTAAAATATACATTCATTTATATATCTGTATTTTCATATCAAAGAGGGAATATAGCTTAAGAGTCAGATTATCTGGGTTCAAATCCAGTTCATTTCATGCTTATTTTGACACCTTTCTGACTTTGTTTCCTTAACTGTAAAATGGGGATAATAATGTTACCAGTTGTATATGATTATTATACGAATGGCCTGAAATCAGTGTAGGCCCCAATAACTGTCATCGTCATCATCAACCAAAGCTCAGCATCCGCACTTGGATATTGACCAAACCAAGAACAAATTTAATATCTAGCAGCTTTTCCCTACTATTGAGCAAAACAACTTGAAAGGTAGCACTTCACAATTACTAACTGAAAACAGTATTTTGTATACTTTGATGTATACAAAACCCCAGTCTGACCACAAAAATCCCTGAAAGATTTATAGTCAAAATAGAATTTCCCTGCCTTTGTTGGGACAATTTAACCTGTCCTTTTGTTTAGAAATAAAACACTTTAGGCCTTCTATGAAGTGTTCATGTGCTGAGGCAGGATGGTGAAAGACTTATTTTGACCAGAATGTATCAACTCAAGAATTTGAGACCCTTCTGTAATTTGCAATATATACACAGTAGTTCCACATATTGACTGAGATAGGAACTTTAAAAAAGTGCCAGTTAGGGCTAGGAGAAAAAAAAATACTTTTAGAAAACTATATGCAGACACAAGACAGACAGGGGAAATCAAGGAGCTGTTTGAAAAGTGGTAGGCACTCACTACATACTTGATAATGAGAGAAATTTTGTTGAATGAGAAAAGCATCAGAAAATAATTTGAAATTCTGGAAGCTTCATACAGTTCATAGTAGCTACTATTGATGAGAGCCTAAGAAATGGGTATTAGCAGAAAAGTAATGGCAGGAAACCGAGAGCAGCTTCTAGAAAGTGCTATGGTTTTACCAGGGACTGGAGAGTAGAGTCATTACGGAGTGATCTTTCTAGTTGAGTCTTTAGAGTTATAGGGAGCAGGAAAGAGCAAACAACCACATCCAAGCCAGTTTCCACTGAGGCCTAGATTATGTGGGGGAGACCCAAGTGACTATTGTATTGTCACTGAAAACCAGAGGTTACAGATCCTCCGACTTAGACCCCTCTTGAGTGTTCAGAACTCATGATGCCTCCATCCGTAGCCAGTAACTCCAGGTTGGCATTCCTTCAGCATCTAGAAAAAATGAGAACTCAAATTCTAATTCATTGCTTACCTAAATCGATCAGTAGTCAGTCTCCTGTTGGGTATTTGCCCATGAGAAGCAACACAAGTAATTTGTCAGTTTGGAGAATGAAGTCAAGTCTTCAACAGCCATTCACACTGTCCAGACAGGCAACCCCCTCCGTGTGTTACACACTGCGTTTGGGAACGGTTTGCTCACTGCTGTTCTTCTGACTTTGCCTGTAGAAAACCCGCTACGAAATCTACGTCAGCATCCTAAAAGGAGGCGGCAAGGAGCTCCTGAGTCACGATGGGAGTGAGGCCGCAGGACTGAAGAAGTCCCATTCCAGCCCTTCGCTGAACCCGGATTCATCTCCCATCACGGCCAAGGTCAAGCGCAACGTGTCAGAAAGGAAGGACCACCGACCCGAAACACCCAGCATTAAGCAAAAAGTCACTTAGAATCCATCTGCGGCCAGGAAGTGCTGGTCATGGAGCAACATAGGGTTTTTCAAGATCTTTTTCTGGTAATCCGTGAATATATTTAAAAAAAAAAAAAAAAGTCTGTGACAAAATGGTGCATTAGCAACTTTTTCTATTGTATATTTTTGTTAGTTTCTGTACAGATTGTCTTTGCTCTTGATTTCTTTGCTTTGATGATTTTTTGCAACTCGAGAACTAATGCACCTTTTTTGTGAGGGGGAGGGGATCGTGATTTCAGAGGGAATTATGTGTCCCTCCTCGGGTTTTCTCTCATTTGCACTCTGCTCAGTTGTTTTATGTATTCTCGAATCAACTGTTCAACTTTTTGTTTTTTAAGGTTATAAAACTTAATCCATTGTGAAACACTTAACTGGACAAACTGTAGTTTAGTAAATTCTAGCCAGAGTTAATAGAAGCCTTTACATGTGAAATCCCGCCCAGTCACAGAGGTGGAATTGAGCGCTCAAAGTCGCTCGGGTTAAGAATCACGATGCTGGGAATCGACGTGTTCGAATACGATGCAGCTCCGCGTGCATCTTGGCGCTCGTTGCTGAGCCCTGACCCTGCTGGCAGCAGGGAAAGGTGTGTGCAGACCGCAGGATTGCAGGACTTAGGGAAGCACGTGAGCTTGCTTACGTGTTCATTCCATTTCAGCCGAGCAAGGAAAAGTAGTAGTGGTAGAGTCATTTTGCCATTGAACGTTGGGGAAAGAGTGATACCGGGTTACTTTTGTTTTCTACAGGCTAATGGCAATACTTGGCTCGTGGGAGCTGCAGCAGTAGGCACGTGTTTGGTCTGTAGGGAACTGTTACCTCACTCCCACAGGCTCTAGACTAGGAATCCAGAATCATCTCCGTTGTTGATACCCTTCCATCCAGGAATGGATCCTGTTTTACTCTACATATATATATGTGTGTGTGTGGGCATTGGGTTATGGCCTGGTTGGAGTAGTGGGGTCTTTCTTTCTAACAAAATACTGAAAACAGAACCCCTTTTGTTCTTTCTGAGGGAAGAAAGTAGCTGCAGTTGTCTACAATGGATATTCTTTAACTCTGAGAGTCATTGAATGAATTGTGGTTGGAAAACGGAGGCATCTGTTGGTTGCATATGCTAAGTGACTTGGTTTATTCTTGTCTCAGCCTCTTGGATAGCCACTTCACTTTGGTACTATTGAACTGTATCCTAAAAATACTTCATCTGTTTTAATTCATTTCCATCTACTCAAAATAGTTCTATTCACCTTACAGTCATGAGCTAGTTCTAGTGAGAGCCCCCTTTGAAACTCAAGGTGATAAACAGAATAATACTTTGCAGAGGAAGAGAAAAGAGTGAAAGGGTAACCCACTGTGACTTAGAACTTTCTCATTTCCAAACCTTGAAACTCTGTCATCCCTAAAACTATCATCTCCACCAATGGCAAAACTTCAGAACTAATGGAATCACCTTGATTATTCCTTTCCCTCCCATAGAAATTTTCTCTAGTTCTACTCGGTTCATGAGCTGAAGGTACTATGATCAAAGAATCAGCTGCTCTAAATGAATAGCATGGTTCCAGTGAATTAGAGAAAACCTGCTATAAAACCATGGTAGTTTCTAAGTGGTATATTATTGTATATACCAGCATTTATTTACAGAATTATTTATTAACATTTACTTCCTTCACCTCTATAAATGTCTATGTTTGCTAGTGTCCGGAGAAGAGTTGCCCCTCTCTAAGATTGTTAGTTGCTTGCTTTGTGGTATTTCCCCACACCTTGAACAACTCAAATTCTCGACCTTGTTAGGTAAAGGCAAAGGCTAAATTTGTGTTTCAGAACTGCATAACAGGCTCGTTCCCGACCTGGCCTATGTACCTCGTTCATTTCTGTAGCTTCTCACTGAATCCGAGATGTCCACAAGCAAGTTGTCTTTCCTCCTGATAATCTAAGCTATCAGCATATTTGTTTTCTGCCTAAATATTTATACTAAGCAGAGGGGAGAGAGGTACCTAGACCACGAGTTTCAGTTACTGAAGAAAAATTAACTTCTCTGGCTTGAATGTGTTTGCCCACAGTGTATGTCTGTGTATATAGAATGTCTGTGTATATTTTACTTATAGTATTTAATATACATTGAAGGGTACCTTGCTACAGTATTTCTGACATTTAAAGTGGTCTTGAAATACTCAGCATCAGCACCACTACCGCACTGGTCCTATCACGTGACTCGCCCATGTTAACTCCAGGGACTTCTGGATATGCTAAGCCAGCATTGGACAAGAAGGGCTCTTTTGAAGCTGCAGGATACCGTGTTTGCATGGTTTATCTTTCAAAACAACTTGAAGGGTTCTTTTGTGAGCCAGGATGTCAGATCACCCTAGCATGACGCTGCCCATATTCAGGGGACAGACTGAGAGCACCTCGTTCTGAGGAGGCCTCTGGAAGGTTGTGTCAGGGCGTGGGGCAGGCCAAGAGTTTGCCCCATGGGAAGAAACGGTCTCTGGCTTGACTAGATTCTGAGAGTCTGACCCATAACCAACCACGTGATCCTTTTAGTGTGTGATCATGTCTTTCCTGTGGTATGCAGTCAGAAGACATTGAAGATGTTTCCTTTCGGAGCTAGCGTCAGCCTGCTGCCCAATTCACGGTACAGGGGGGTCCCCCGTCTCCCTCCTTTCTCCAGGTACTGCACCCCCATTCCTCTCCATGCGATTAAATCATCATTGCTCTTCACATAAATACACTTAATGTTAACTTTTAGCATACAAAATCTTGGTAGTCATCAAAATACCTTCGAGATAGTCTTCTAGACGATAGAAGTGACTCGTGTATAAAATCTGTGAATGTCTTAAGGGTTTGTTCCCACCCTGCATGCTGGCTTTTCCAGGAAGGTGTCAGAGATTCCTTGTTAGCAATCAAAACATAATTCCTAGCATGCAGTCTTTTATTGCTAGACCCTAGGCATTTCTGAAGTGCACTTTTTTAAAACATCATTTTGCTAACTCTTAGCAGTGTCTAATTAAACCAAGCAATATCTCAGTAAAACCAACATGGGGGAGAGTCCTTTGCTGGAAATGTAGTTCCTGGATTATGTGTCACCTTTTCTCTTGTTCCTAGGGAAAGAAAGCATTTTCATATGCAGTGGGGTCTTGTGCCCAACCCAAGACCCTCTGTGCTTCTCCCACAGTTACCCAATCCAGAAGCTGAGGCCCAGTTCCTAGGCACAAGTGACATGAAGGAATAAATTCTGGAAGAGGACAATCTGGCCAGCTTTCCAAGGCCAAGCCAGGTTTGTATTTCACCCTGTGGCCAAACCATAGAACTTCTGAGGTTGAGGAAGAACTTATATCATCAGCAGGGAAAGAGGCCTTTGCTGCCTAAGCACAAAGTGACATGGAGTTTTCTTCTGTCCTTTGCCTCTTGTCCCGTACAGATCCAGGGAAGATGTTCTTAGGTAAGGCAGGGCCTGCTCTGTCGTGAGCTGCGCCTCTTCTATGTCTTTTCACCTAAGCAGTGACAGAAGAAAATTGACCTTAAAGAAGTTTCTCCATTGTCTTATTCTCAAGACCTTCTTGGGTTTAGTTAATTGCCCTTGGAATTTTGAATTCCGTTGGCTTTTTCCTTGTAGTCAGCAGTTAAGCTTATTTTAGCCTGAATTCCCAGCAAAGTTCTTAGCTTTGTAGGTCCAGGTCTGTGTAGTTTAGCTCTTGTGCACTCGAGTTTTAAGCAGGTTGGTAGCCACCTGTCTTAATTTCAGTTGTGAATGATCCCTTCCCTCTTCCAGTTGTAAGACTAGCACTGTAAAACCAAGAACCAAAGTGGTATCTGAGGACTCATTAAAAGTAGAGTTGAGTTTATCAGTAATAGCGCAGCTTGGGGTTTAAATAGTACCTGCTTTTGTTTCAAAACATCTAAGTTACTCTGACAGAAGAAGATGGGTCAGCTTTGCAGGCAGATGAGCCTCTGGGCCTCCTCCCTTACTCTGTAGCTTTCTGCTCATCTTCGCTCCTAGTCTGCCCTAGATCAGTCTTTTGACACCTTACATCATCAAGTCATCCAGGGGACTTGAGAGATCACCATAAAATAATCCCATGACAGATCGTTGGTAGTGACAGGGAAGTGCTTTGTCACCGATTCTCCTCTCGGATGCCTTTTCCATCTCTCACCCCCTGAAAGGAGGACTGAAGGACCCCCTGAAGTCCAAAGTCATCTCCTCTTGTACCTACAGTGTCCAAAACCCAAGTGGGCAGCCTTCTGCGTAGGACAATAATTGGCCCATTGCATGCAGAGAGAATGTCTTCCTAGAGAGAATGCCAGTAACTACTTGAATCTGCATGACAGTTTGTTGACTTGAATGCAACAGCAAGAAAATACTGCAAGTTAATTGTACATACAGTAGGTTTCCTTAAGTCTCTTTGGCTCATCCCTTGTATGTGTGTATCTGTAGTAGTGCAGGCTTTTGGAGAATATTCTTGCAGATAGTAATGTCAGATGTCAAAGAAAATGCTTTCTGTCACCTGCCAATGTTGCATTTGTGGGTATTTATAGCTGTCTGTGTGTATATGCATCAATGTGTATCAGTGTATGGCACATGTACATCAACATTATTTTTGTCCTTAATAACCAGTGTGATGTGAAAAGCAAGTCAAAACCTCATAGGATTGATTATACAATGAAGTTGTCGAACGTATATATAGTGATATTGTTTTATTAAACTTAAATACAAATGCTATTTTGATTAAATTTTTTAATAAGACTGTATGCTAGAAAATTCTGTCTTTGAGCTTTGAATCACCAGGGCAAAAATGACTTTGAACTAACCTTGTGAGCCTGTCGCGGTGTACTGCGTGCAATACCAAGGGCATAGCTCCTTGTAACCTGGAAAATAGAGAAAGAAAAGGAAAAAGAAATAAAAGGCAGCCTGTGCAGTCTTAGAAACTTTAGTATTAAGAGCACTTAAACTGACAATTTGGGGCTTATTACAAAATGTGATGCTTTAAAGCACACGTTCTTTATTGTTGTAATTAGTCCGGAAAAATATATTGAGAAGATTTCAGTCAGTACCCAGCATTTCATTTGTGTATGTGTGTATATTTCACAGGAGATCAAATCACTCTCCTGGTGCCGCATCCTTAACCTCTTTACTTTGAAGAAATATCACAAGCACTAAAGTATATCAGGGCATCCCAGGATTGGGTACTGTATGCTAGGTGTGCAGTTGCACAAATCAGCATCTAGCATCACAGGTAAAAGAATCTTAAGGACCAGGTTTAAACTTTAGTTAATATTTTTATACTTCGGTCTCTTTTTCCTGCCTCTCCCCAAAGAAGAGCCACTGGCCTTAGTTGTTTGAGCTTACTGCTTATATTATAGAGTGTAAATAGTTAACTAGAGACTAAAACTTTATTAACCAGCATGTTTGGTGTATTTAAAGCAACGACTGAGTGTGTTTGAGTGAGTGGTTGAGGGCAGTTTCTTGTGTTAAAACGCACTGCCTCGTGTCTTTGTATCTGATTCAGAGAATTGGAATCGTGGGCTGGGAGACTAACCTTCGGCTCCAGGCTGCGGTAGTGTTGGTAGTTATACTTGAGTTACGTTTTTTTTTTTTTAATTAACTCTATAGTCTCAAACTATTTTTGCAAATATATCTTTTTTCCTAATTTGTTCTTGACGTGCAATGGGGACTGCTCTGTGACTGACGAGCAGGGTCTTAGTTTTGCAAGAGTATTTCCTTCCAAGAATTGTCATAATTTATAAAGACAGCCATTTGATTCAGAAACCTTATAGAAAAGGAATAGCCGAAATAAGTTTCATTTTGGGCCTTAATAATTTGAAATGGTTGGACTTTAATATAAAGCCATGGAGGTTATAAAGCCAAGTAACCATTAGGCATGGATAATAATATCCACTCTATAGAGAGTAGGTATGCACATTCATTTTTAAATGCTGTTAGGATACTTTTTTTTTAGTTAAGCTACAGGAGCAAGAGTAATTAGACCAAATTGAACTAGGGGGGACAGTAAATTGGTGGCCTTCCATGGGGGGGGTAGCCACGCATGTGGTCAGTTTTCTCTGCTCCTGAGAGATTCGGAACCAGTTTAGCGTCCCCTTAGGGGTGTGAGGGGAAAAGTCTGGGACCTCTGACATGTGTCCACGCAGTGAATATGTTAAGTTATACGAACACAAGACTTAGTCCAGAGTGTTCTAAGGGGGTGGAAACCACATCACAGAGGTTTCCAAGGGCCAGGGTAGAATTTGAACTCTCGTGTCTGGCTCGAGCTGCATTTGTAACAGAGGAGTGAGGGGCAGGGACATACCACGTCCTCTCTGGTGGACCCACCTGGCTGATGGCTTTCTTGTAATCCCCAAGCAGTAGCTCTCTGGCGTCCCTCAGTCGCCTGGGTGATGTTCCAGAAAGCTGGCACGCATCACTTCCGAGGCTGGCAGAGCTGCTTGCTTTGCAGATCATTCCTCTGAGAAAGGAAAGCGCAGAGGGGGAGCAGCGAGGCACCGACCACAGGAGCACTGATGTGGACTGTCCATGCCCCCCGCCTCGCTGAACATGCTGAGTAGTTGAGCACTTTTCCATGAGCCACCACCGCCAGGCGGGAAGGAACCCGGGTAAAATGCATTTCCCTTTGCAGGGCAGAGAGCTGCGTTCTCACGAATAGTGTTATTAAAATAAGCACCTTAACTTCAATCCCTGAAAATGTTGGTGACTGGAGAGAATTTTGGAGTTTCACTTAGTATTTCCCCAATCAGTCGGCATCAATAAGTCTTCAGAGGCTCCTAAGAATCCCGCCCCAAGGCTCAATTAAGGCCACACTGCAGGTCTGAGGCTCGCTGTGCTGAGCCCTGCGTCCCGGGCTCTGCAGGAGGTGACAAGGATGTATCCTCTCTGCACAAAGGAGCTGCTTTCTCCCCAGCCTCGCCCTCCACTTGGGCTTCTACGAGCAGCAAGCGCATCCTGGTGTCACGTGCTCCCTCCCTGGCTTTAGGAAGCCAGGTGTGCCAGTGACAGACCCTGCCGAGGCAAGACATCCACGAAGAGTGGACGAGTCACCAAGACGTGACAAAGGTCATGAAAAAGATATCGGATTGAAGCGAAGGCCACTTACTTTGCCTTTGCAAGAAACAAACTAGCACATTGAGCTCTACTGAGGGATGGATGATATCTTTGCCTTTCCACCCAGATTTTTCTGGAAACGGATACCGTTTCATTTCTGTGGCAAGGGTCGAGGAGCACCGAGCTTTTTGCTTACCAGTTCTGCTCAGTCCAGACGAGACCTGTTGGGTACAGGCCCTAAATGCCTCCCTATAGTTTCTCCTACCTCAAGTTTTAGGGACCCATTTCTAGAACAGAAATTTACACGAGCGGAGAAGCCATGGTGTCAGCCTTGATTACCGTGAGACAGGCAGAAGGGCAGTCATTTGTATCTTTCAATATCTAAAACAAGCTTTTAAGTTTTCCCACCTATTAACTGGGTTATATTCACTGTGGCTCAAACTAATTGGCATTGTAGAACATTTCTTTACCTTCAAGATTGTCTCCACCCACCAATCATTTCAGTCTCATTGCAGTCCTGGTGCCATATGTCCCCTGCAAATTGTGAAAGTAATTAGTGACAAAATAGCAGCCTGCTCCTTTCCAGTGGCCAAACTGGCAGACTTGAGTGAGCTAGTGGTACCATATCACGTCCCGGAAAGCTGTTCCTTCCTACTGCCCACCACATTCAAGAAATGCCATCTCCTACAAGACGGTGGCATTTACGGTGGCTGTCTTTTGAACGGAACAGTAATTTTGTGTGGATATTGTTAAAGTGTTTAAAGACTATTTTGAAAATTAAGTTTACATTTTACAATTGCTTTATTTTTTATTAAAATAGTTGTACATAAATATTACCCTATTTCACTGTTGTTAAAGTAAACCCAAGCCTTGTAGACCAGTGAGTCACCTGATATGTATAGAAGCTGTGATATATATAGTACATTTATTGTGTAAATGTTTATGAACATAACTGTTCCCGTGTTTTTATAAGTTGGGGGTATTTTGTTGTTTCACAACAAAATTTATTGCATTTAAATGGTTTTTATGTAATAGAAATCATGCAAAATAGTGAAGGATTTAAAATATGTATATGATATATGTAAAATGTACTTTAGAAAGAAATAAATACAACAGATTTCAATCATTTGGGGGAATGTTGTCATTTGCTTATTTAAGCAACTAGAATAATACCTTTAAAAATAACACAGCACCCTGCTGTCATCCATGAAGAGATAACCACAAGCCCCACGACAAAAGATTTGGCCACAGCAGTTGAGTGAGTTGGTGACAAAGTCAAATGGTTAACCCTGACTCACCTCTGTGGACATCCTTGAAGATTTGTTTTCAGAAAGATGTTGGTAGATGCTATTCCATACTTCAGAGGCCTATTGTCTTCATTAGGGGGTTTTGAGCAGGGGAGGAACAAATGAACTTTTTGAAGCAATTTCAAGAACCATTTGCATTCCCATTTACTTCTCATCAAGACAAAGGGACCATGGAGTTAATTATTGTGCCAAAATACAGATGCTGATCTCCAGATCCCTGCTTCATTGTGCCTAGTGTGTATCTTTTGCCTTCTAATAACCAAACAATGTTAACAGTAAGATCTGTTGACTTGCAAAATGAAAAATAAAATTCCACGCTAATCCCTTCACTTCTGAATATTGCAGAGGATGTCTTATGTTGGGGGGATTTGGGCTTTTTCAGATGAGGTCACTGGTTACAGCCTCTTAAACACAAATGAAAGTACTGCCTGGCAGAGATCCAAACTGCTATGATGTGTAAATCTCAAAGAAATACAAGCTCTCTGGAGTTTGGGGGAGCAAGATGCTTCTGCACCCCTTGGCTCTCACTACAGCTACCATTTGAACTGTGAGACTCTCAAAGATCAGTCCTTTGTGCCCAGTTTTCTGTCCTCCAGATGTAGGAGTTTTATGTCTCTTGTCATATTCTCTATGTCGCACAACTTACCATATTAGCTCCAGAGAGACTTCAGACATCATGTGAACACTCATAGGAGAAAACTAAAACCCAGGGCAAATTAAGACAAAAGCAATAAGCAACTCTAAATATCTCATCTCTAGATTAATTCTATTCCACAGTACCATGAGATTCACCAAGGAAATTACTCAATCACTGTCAATGGATAAATTGTAAGCAATAAGAAATATTAGAGACTGGTATAGTTCTATATGCTGTAGACCAGTGGGCTTGAGGTTAATTCTGGAGGTAATTTTAGAGTGAATTGGAAGGGAAGCAACACTTACTGGAAGCCAGCCTGGATTCCCAAGAAGAAACCATTTCAGACTCCATTCATTCCCTGTTTTGCAAGACTAGCCCATAGATTTAAAAAAAAAAAAAATGCAGGAGACAAAATATCTGGCCCACAACCAGGAATTTGACATGGTCTTTAATGAATTATGTCTGGGCAAAATGGAGAAATATGATCTGGAAATTAATACAGTTGGTAGGTGTGAAAATACTTGACCAGCAGTAATTAAAGGATACGGATCAACTTGGAAGACCATTTCTAGTGCCCTTCTCCAAAGCCTGCCTTTTGGCCCCATCTGTTCAACATTTTAATTAATAACTTGACAAACTACAGAAGGCAAGTTTATGAAAAACGGGTATGTTGTAAAGCTGGAATGGAAGGATTATACTCAATGACACAATCAGAATTCAGAAAAAAAACTCTTCAGGCAGAAAAATGGGGCAAATTAATATGAAATGCAAGAATGTAATAATACCTTTACACTTCAGCTAAAAAAAACCCAGTTATACAAGCTCCAGATAAGATGTTACGTCGCATAGCATAGCAAGCATATGAGAGAGAAAGCCTCCAACTTTAATCCACCGCAAGCTCCATGAAAGTCAACAGTGACGCAGCCACCAAAACACGTGCCATCTTGGGCCATTTTAATATAAGCACAGGTCGGTTGCTGTGCTCCTGACACTATTGAGACTAAACCTGGATAAATTGCTTGAGACTTGGCATGTACACAAACCAGAAAGTGCAAAAGCAGCAGCCAGGAGGGCCAAAAATGTGAACAATGCAATGAGAAGAATACGGGATATGTATGAACTGGAGATGGTTAACCCATGGCAGAATTAAGGAAGACTGGATTTAAATAGTTAAACGAGTCTTACATAGGAGGGAAATGAGAGCTGTCCAGTAGCAAGCTAAGGCGTTTAACTAGAATTGGTTATTTGGAACCTACAAGAAATAAGGCAGCAGCCCAAGGGAAAGAGTTTCCAACACTCAAGACTGTCCCGACACACAAGTTGTCTGCCAGTGGAGGAGTTCCAGATGCCTGGGCACCTCTGGGGCAGAGACACTGAGGAATGAGGGAGCAGCAGGGTGGACAGGCAGATTGTGTTAATGATGATGGAGGATGTTAATAAAGATACTTACTGAGCACTTGCTTGCCTGGCACCATGCTAAACAGTATGAATTCTCTATTTACATCTTTTTGCATAAATCTATGATGTGGAACCATTATTCATCCCATTTTACAGGTGAGGAAAAGCCTGCACCAGGCTCCTTCTCTTCAGATACTCTGCAGGATTTTAACACCTCAACATTTGAATGACAGAAGAAGTCAGAGCTCTGACCACTAACTTTCTTGTCAGCCTCATATTCAAGAAACAATGACTTCCCTTACAGCAACAGGAGTATGTGTGTGTCACCCAGGAAGAACCTGTGATAAAAATAGCCCCTTCCATGCCACATTGAAATCCCATGGGTACAAAAATCCAAATGCCTGGGCCCCACTCAAGAAATCCTGATTGAATCGGTCTGGAATGTGGCCAAGGCAATGGGAGTTTCTTTTTTTAATAATATTATTTTTGTTGTTGTTGTTCAATTTCTTAGTCCATAAAGACAGATTCCTAGGCACTGGGAGTTTTTAAAACTCCCCACATGATTCTAATGCACAGTCAGACTTGAGAACCACCTCCCTGGAGCTTGGCAACCCAGTGCCTTCCTGTTGCATCTCCTGGGAGCTTGTGGGAAAAGCAGAATCTCAGACCCCTTCCCAGAGCTAGTGAGTCAGATGGATTCTGCATTTTAACCAGGTTGTTTTATGCACATTCCAGTTTGAGAAGCTTTGCTTTAGAGCAGTTCTCAAAAGTGTGGTCCCTGAAGCAACAGCATCTCCTGAGAGCTTGTTACACATGCAGATTCTCCACCCTACCCCAGATCTACTGAACTACAAACTCGAGATGGGGCAGAGCCCTCTGCACTTGTAATCAAGTCCTCTAGGTAATGCTGATGCCCAGTGAGTTTGAGATCTGCTACACAGAGTAACTCACCTGGCTTGAGAAGCCCTTCCTGCTCACAAGGGACAAGTGGAGTTTCCTGCCATTGTTGTGCTGCATGCAGTGCTGCCTGTTGTCACATACCTCTCTTAGATGTCCTTGTGAAGAAGGGAGACAGGCCACCACCACCATATAATGAGATGTCAACTACAGAGTGCTGCCAAGATGGCCTGAGGGCTTCTCTATGTGTAGAAGTGAAGGAGAAGCCCCAGCCCTCTCTTCCCTTCTAGAAGGAGATCTCCCTCCCAGCCCACCCCAAGACACCTGGCTTGGGCTGGCCCTCTAGACATGGAATATCTCAATCCACCTTCCTACCCACGTTTTCAGGACAACCTGTCCCTCCTTTCTAGGCAAATGTTCCTGACTATTTAGGGTTCTTTCTTTCCTAAGCACACCGTATACAGATTTCTGACCATGTTGCTACAATCTGCAAGAGGCATTTATGCCCTGGAAGAGTTTATCCAAGGAACTCTTGCCTGGCAGTCTCCCAAGAGTATGGTTGTGATAAAACACAGGATGCCCAACTACATTTGAATTTCAGATAAACAAAAAATACATTTTAGTATAAGCACATCCCATGCAATATTTGGAACATACTTATGCAAAAAAAAAAAGTCATCGTTTATCTGAAATTCAAATGTAACTGAACATCCTGTATTTTATCTAACAGCCCTATCTAGGAGGTCGCCTAGGGTAGCATTTCCTCATGAATTTGTCCTTTCTTACCCAGAAAGGGGGTACTTGGCAATACACTTGGGTTAATTACACTTATGGAAGTGTTGGGGCTCAGAAAACAATACCCCAAAGTATGACACTTTGACATGATGGGTACTTTGAACTGAAGACATCGAAAGGCCTCAGAAGCAGCCTCAGAACCAAGGTCTCTCTGACCTCTCGCCCTCCTGTCTCCCCCAAAACTGAGTCATAGAAACCAGAATTCTTCCCCAAGGCAGATCATTGAAACTAGAACCCCTCTCCCCAAAAGCATGCCAAAAACCATACAAATATTACTCTGACCTTCCCTTGCCTTTCTATGTAAGAGCTGGCCATAGAGAAATTCTCTGGCCTACCTTGTCTGCCAGTAGCTGTAAGACCCTCATTCCAGAAGGGGTCCTGCTCTACACCAGGAAGGAAGAAATGCTACCCAGAGAGGCCAAGAAGAATCTGAACAAACCAACCTTGCTGGGCTTCCCCTCCACCCCCATCTGTAACTGCTAGATCATGCCCCTTTTGTCCAATCACATCTCACACCGTTATTTTTCATCATACATCAGGTTTCAGTCTGAAAGGTTGGTTCTTGGTGCACTCATGGTCGAAGAATGACCAGACACACCAAAGTAAGGCAAGCACAAAAATGAGGTTTATTGAGAAGAGAAAGATCTGATTATAGAGCAAGAGCAAGATACAGGCTTACAGAACGTGATTCACCCTATCTGGCCACAGACGATGATGACCAGACCCACTGTTGCAGCAAAGGGAGAACAAAGGGGAGAGCAAGGAAGGAGCTTGGTTATGGTTGTGTCTTGTTTTACAGTGCCTGGATTGGGACTTCCCATAGAACCACTTTGATTGGACAGCTGGCAGTTGCATTACTACGCATGTGCATGCTTCTAGGTCAATTTCCAGACTCTATGATACCTGTGCTGCTTGGCTCACAGGCTAGAGAGTCCTCTGTGTTCTTTAGCAGCTGTGTTTGCGCCATGTTGACTGGCAGATTCATAGGGTGTTCCCTCCTTCCCTGGGTGTGGCCATCGCTCTGGAGAGGATTAGGGTGGGGCAATTGCACCAAGGCTACAGTAACAACTTTTGCTCCTAAAAGACCCCAAATCCCTATCTACCTAACAATATCTAAGCATAAAAGTGGATAGTTCTCCCTGGGTCTTTGAGTCTTTATTTCTGAAGCCTCCTGTGTCACATAAAACGTTGATTAAATAAATTTCTTAGGCTTTTCTCCTACCAACCTGTCTTTGGTTATAGGAGTGTTAGCTGTTACCCTTTATGAGGAGGAAAGACATCACACCTTTCTGCCCTCACACACGTTTCCCCTTAACATTTATTTTGTGTATTTTTGGTTTTTTGTGGTTTTTTTGCTTTTTCCATAATTAGGTTAGATACTAGTTTGTATATTTCTTTGGTTTTACCAAAGAACTTGCATTTTGATATTTTTCTGTTCATTCCTGCTTCAATCTTTATTATTTTCTCTTTTACACTTTCTTTTTATTAGGTTTTTCTTTATCTGTTTGAATTGGGAATTTAATTCCTTTTCTTTTATTCTCAAGTATTTAATATTTTTTAATAAGTATTTATTAATTTTCCTCTGAAAACTTAGTAGGTGAGTCAATTCCATTTTAACTATGAAATGTAGTAATATATGGTGTTTTCACTATAATTTTAAAAAAATTTTGCAGTTAAGGTTTCCATTTCTGCTTTAACCCAAGCTTGTTTGTTGGAGACATTTTTAATTTCCAAGTTGAAGGGCCTTGTTAAATGTTTGTTATTGTAGGAGACCAGAACATGCCACCAAAATATGACTGGAAGAGACCAAAATATGCCTCTTTAGCATAATGATTATTTTGAGGTACTGCAGACACTGGAGAAGCTCCAAAAACAGAGAAGTTACCCTTTTGTAGGAGAAATTTATATCTATAAAGGAAATCTCCATTTGTAAGAGTGTCTCCCTCACAGAAGAGGAAGATGACTAAATCACTAGAGCCTCTTATCAATGGACAAAGTGTGGACTTTAACCCTTTGCACTCGCTTGCTTTTTTCTTGATTCCTTTATTCTAATCGGGATTTAATTTTTTAAATACTCCAGATTTTACAAAGCGCGGCAATAGAATAAAAAACTGGAGTTTCTTTTCATACAAACGTATTTGGATTTTTTTATATTTCAAATTATTGATACATTCAAAGAGTAATTGCACTCAACATCCGAGTGCAAAAGGTTAATCTGCATAACACATAACACACCTCACCCTTGGTTACTAATCTTTTTCCCCAGGCATTTCCTCATAAGGGGCCTTCCTTATATCCTTTCTTTATTCAGCAGACTGGTATTTAAGCCTGAATTCAAAGCCACCCCTTTGAGATTTACTCATTTCCCTGGGTAGCTCCTGTGTGTACAAGCTATAAACGTATGTTTGTTTTTCTCTTGTTAATCTCTCTTTTGTTACAAGGGTCCATTCCAACTAAGAACCATTAAGCGTAGAGATAAAATTATTTTTTCTCCCCTACATTATTAATGTCTTATTAGAGAGCACTGTGATCAGAGAAGGCTGTTTGTGTTATATCTACTTCACGAATTATTGAAATCCCATGGTAACACAGTATGGACAATTCCCACGAATGCTCCATGTACTCCTGAGAAGGAATGTTCTTTCTATAATATCGGGGTGTAAAGTGTGATGCATATCCATACATTTAAATCTAGCTTGTTAATTGTGAGGTTTTTTGGGGGGTTTTTATTTTTTCTAAATTTTAAGTATTTTCCACTACCTTAATCTGTCTTGGACTTAGAAATGCACATTAAAATCTCCTATTATTTGGGTGTTTCCCTCCATTATTAGTGTAGTTTCTGCTTTAGGAAGGTGGTTGCCATTTTGGTGGAGTATAGAAGATGATAATGAAACAACCGTTCAGTAACAGGGTAACAAGGCAAGAACTATGGTAAAGACCTAGCTAAAGACAGAGATAACTGTGTCCCCTCCCCCCTTTTGCTTCTCTGCAATTGCCACTCTGGGGCGTCCATAAAGATTCTTAACTTTCTCTGTAAATGACACCACCTTTTCAAAACCTAAAGGTAGTTTTTAAGTTATCTTCCAGGCCCTGCATTCCAGTGGACCGATTGGCGCCCCCAGACCAGCAGCCCACACCAAGAAACCAACTCAACTGGAACTGTGACCCCAGGGACTACAGCAGCGGTCCTCAAAACTTTTTAAATGGGGCCAGTTCTCTGTCCCTCAGACCATAGGAGGGCCGGACTATAGTTTAAAAAAACTATGAACAAATTCCTATGCACACTGCACATATCTTATTTTGAAGTAAAAAAAACGAACAGGCAAAAATACCCGCATGTGGCCCACGGGCCATAGTTTGAGGACGCCTGGACTAGAGCAACACACCCCTATAAATTTTGCCCCAATTAACAAACCTAAATTGCCTAATCCCGTGCCTGCCAAACTATTCTTAAAAACCCTGTCTCCCAAATTCTTGGGGAGGCAGATTACCATTAGATTAAGTTGCTTTGGAATAAGGACATCATTGAAAAGTAATGGCCGAAAGATGGATCCTTTAAATTGAAAGATGGGCTTTTAGAGAGCTCTTACTCTCAACAGTTGCGTTTGTGTATTAGTAGGGGAATTGAATTGACAGACAGACACATAATTGTGTTATGGCTAGCCTTAAAAACTCTCTTGACAAAATTAAAGAGCAAAATCTGACCTAAAAGATAAAACTCCTTTGTAGGTTGCCCCTGTGGGAATGACGGCAGAGGCCAATTTACCTTGTAGCCAAATTCTTAAAATTCTGTGCTTCCCCCCCTAACAGCCTGGGTTCGGTTCCCCATCAGGGAATAAGTCCGGTTTGATTTTATATAATTTTGTCATTTATTCCATGGACGACCTTTAATTTCCTGTTTTCTCCTGCCCGTGAGAGGCACCTTAAGACTTTTGGACTTTTTTAAGTAAATGGTCAGCTGAGAAATTGAGACCCTAAAAAAGTTTGGCCAGACAGAAATGTGGGTTATACCTGGTTGATGGTGAGTGTGACTTTCCTTTCTTTGAGCTGTTTCTGTGGCTTTTCTGGATCTTATAAAAATTGCTTTTTCTACCTCTTTGGAGGCACCTCTTGCTTCCTTCCTTGGTTAAGTTATAACCTGAGTTAAAGCTCATTGGTTTCATTTACAGGAGTATCTTCAGTGAAAAGTTCAAAAGCAAAAATGTCAACTGTTTGTCCCAGCTAAGATCTGTTGCTGATAACGGCTCAGACGCCTTGAGAAACTTGGGGAAAAAGCCAACTCTCATCCCTCTTTGGGGGTCTTCTGTTTTCCTTATGAGTCTAAAAGGTCATAAGGAAATTTCTCTTAGATGTAAAACTACTCTCTTTTGTACTATGTTACCTGATCTCTTTGGCTTTGTGAGAAAGAAAATTTACTTTGTGAGAAAGTTTTGACCTCAGTGTGTGTCACAACTAGGCAGAAATGGCCGTGTTGGGGGCAGTGAATGCACCACCAGAGGCTTATCCTTCCTTTGGGCCTTAGTTAAGAAAGGGTGTGGTTTAAGCACTTTAAAAAAATCTTTGTGAGAAGTATATTATAAAGATAATGCATAGCTCGGTCCCATAGGCATTTCTCTTATTTTTTTTTTGGGGGGGGGGGCTTGAGATTCGATAAATACTACCTATCTAAATGAAGTTGGGCTCCTTTATAAAGGCCTACAGTGAATTTCTGTGATTTTATGTTGTCTTGGCATCCATTTTTGTCTTCCTCTAGCACTGTGGTCCCCAACCCCTGGGCCACAGAGCTCCACTGCCCCCATTCCCAGTCCATGGAAACATTGTCTTCCATGAAACTTAGGAACTGGGGAGCTACAGAGCCCAGACGAGTGACAGCCAAGCAAGTGAAGCTTCCTCTGTATTTACAGCTGCTCCCGTAGGCAGGCATCATGGCCTGAGCTCTGCCTGCCACCACCTCTACCCCTGTCCCCGCCCCCACCCCGTCCTGTCCCGTGGAAAATTATCGTCCATGAAACGAGCCCCTGGTACCAAAAAGGTTAGAGACCACTGCTCTAGTTCACCCAAACTCTTTCTTGAAAGGGCTTAGATTTTCTCTATGCTTTAACATGCTAATTAATGCCCTGTTTCCTCCAAGACTCAATGAGGGGTTAGGCCCTACATGAGGCAAAAGAAATTTTACTTGTTCCATTCTCAATGGTGTGGCCTAAATCCAACTGTTCTTTTGAACTGATGAGTTTTGCCAGTCTCAAGACTAGAGTTTTAAGATCAAGACTGTAGGATCCTTGTATGCATATGTGTCATAAATTAATAAGCCCAAACACTTCAAGTTCATGAGACTTTAGTAATCTTCAATGAATAAAGAGTTTTAAAAATCATGGGTAAAATAAAATGAAAATATCTTTGAAATTTAATTTAGACATTTGTACCTGAACTTGTTGGATTAACATCTCTACTAGATATTCTAAGGTCATAAAACTACTTCTTCTGTAGTATTTTTTTTTTTTTTTTTTGAGACAAAGTCTTGCTTTGTTGCCCAGGCTAGAATGAGTGCTGTGGCATCAGGCTAGCTCACAGCAACCTCAAACTCCTGGGCTCAAGCGATCCTACTCCCTCAGCCTCCTGAGTAGCTAGGACTACAGGCATGCACCACCATGCCCAGCTAATTTTGTGTATATATTTTTAGTTAGCCAATTAACTTCTTTCTATTTATAGTAGAGACAGGGTCTCACTCTTGCTCAGGCTGATTTCGAACTCCTGACCTCGAGCAATCCACCCGCCTCCGCCTCCCAGAGTGCTAGAATTACAGGTGTGAGCCACAGCGCCCAGACAATTCTGCAATATTTTTAACATTTGGCTGGATTTGACTGTGAGCCTATGGATGGTACCTGTGTAGTTTCAAAATTCTTTTCAGTAATTTAAAATGTTAAAGTCATGTTATGTTACATTAAAAAGGATAATCATAAAATGCCTGAGTCATTTGTAAGTTAAAATAACTAAACATTGATTATTAATTGTAAGTTTATATACTTAGACCCCTTATTTTTCTATAATATAGAAAGCTAAATATATTTATATTATAATAAGTGTTTTATGACAACAAATGTTTTAAACCTTTGATATTTGACAGACTTTTCAAAAATCAAAATTCTAAATTCAGTATTTCTAACCTCACACTAGATTTCTAAAATATTTAGGCCACTGAAAGTCAGAGAGACATATAAGGCTTATTTGGTAGGTTAAAACCATACTGTAAGCATTGTCAAATATAAAATGGTGTTTAACTTTTTGAGGTTATATTTATATAAACATGTTATTAACATGTGTTCCAAAACTGTATGAGATTCCTGAAACTCTCATGCTTTGATATATTATCAATAATAATTATAGTTATTATGTTAAATTGTTATATGTCACAAAAATAACCAAATTTCTTTGCCGAGTGTCTCTTTAACTATGGCTATTCTAAGACTTTTTGACATCCACAGACAATTATTATTTTACTTTAATTCTTCTCTTAAACAGTTTTCTACTAACTCCAGAGATTATACTTTTTGGACTTAATCCTGAATTCTTTCCCAGCTACAAGTCTCCAAATGATGTTTTCAAACTCTTCTTTCATTTTCTGATTTGGACCCAATAAAACTGCTGCTACCTTTCTCCTGAGGTCCTACAAACACATTTTATGACACCCAAACTTCAGGATAAACTGTTCCAAATATTAGCATTTGGTTTTCTAGAAAGATTTCTCTAAGATCAGGAAAAAGATAAGCCACTCTCATAACTTCTATTTAACAAAGCAATGAAAGTTCTAGCCAGAGAAATTAGGCAAGACAAAGAAATAAAAGACATCCAAATAAGAAAGGAAGCAGTTAAATTGTCTTTGTTTGCAGATGACATAATTTTATGTATAGAAAACCCTAAAGACCACCACAAAACTTTTAGAATTATTAAATAATACACTCAGTAAAGTTGTAGGATGCAACAGCAACACAGAAAATCAGTTGTGTTTCTGTACACTAAAAACAGTCTGAAAAAAGACTAAGAAAACTACCCCATTTACAATAACATAAAAAGAATACTTAGGAATAAATTTAACCAAGGAATTGAAATATCTGTATGATCAAAACTATAAAGCATTAATAGAAGGAAATGAAGAAAACAAATAAATGGAAATATATCCTGTGTTTACAGATCAGAAGAATCAATATGGTCAAAATGCCCACAATACCCAAAGACATCTACACATTCAGTGCAATCCCTGTTAAAATTCCAGAAAAGCCCCAAACAGCTAAAGCAATTTTGAATAAGAACAAATCTAGAGGCATCACATATTTGATTTCAAATTATATTACAAAGCTATAGTAATCAACACAGTATGATACTGGCATAAAAACAGATATATAAACCATTGGAACAGAATTGAAAGGCCAGAAATGAATCCACATATATATGGTTAACTAATCTTCAACAAAGGCACCAAGCACACACAGTGGAAAAAGGATAATCTCTTCACTAAATGATGCTGGGAAAATTAGATATTCTCACGAAAAAAAAGTTGAGATTAGATTCTTATCTTATACCACGAACAAAAATCAACACAAAATGGATTAAAGATTCAACATAAGAACAGAAACTGTAAAACTCCCATAAGAAAACCTAGGGGAAAGCACCATGACATTGGTCGTGGCAATGATTTTTTGGCTACAACACTAAAAGCACAGCAACCAAGGAAATATCACACAAGTAGGACTACGTCAAACTAAAAATTTATGCACAGTAAAGGAAACAATCAACAAAATGAAAAGACAACCCATAGAATGGAAGAAAATATTTGCAATCCACATATTTGATAAGGAGTTAATATCCAAATTATACAAGGAACTAACACTACTCAATAGCAAATAACCCAATTAAAAAATTGGCAAAAGACTTGAACAGACATTTCTCCAAAGAAGACATAAAAATGGCCAATGTATATATGAAAAGGTGCGCGACATTAATAATCATAAAAATACAAATCAAAACCACTGTAAAACATCACCTCACTCCTGTTAAGTGTTGACGATGATGATACGGAGAAAAGGGAACACTTACGTTAATATATTGTTAGTGGGAATGTCAATTGGTACAGCCATTATGGAAAACACTATGGAATCCCTTTAGAATGAAGCCTTGCGCTGTGTCCAGCCTTATCCTTGTGGGTCTGAGACGTAGTCTGGCAGCCCATCAGGTGGATTTGCCTACTTAAAACTCCGCATATGCACTTCCTGAGAAACATGTCTCAACCCTCCTCCGATGGAAGAAGAGAGTGAAGAGTGCACCAGGTGTCAGAATCCAGGGTGTCAGCAACAAAGGTGTCAGGGTGGGATTGCAAAGCCAAGCACAGGGCTCTAGACTTATCAAGGGGGAAATCTAGAGTGCGATCTAGAGATTTGATCTGGGAATGTTACATTGGAAGTGGTGAAACTAGATAAATCAGCTACCCTCAGCTGAATGGTCTCCCCAAGAATAGAGAAAACACCCACAGTCCTGCCTGTCGATGTGTTATTAAAAAGCCACCGGACGGACATTAGGATTTCTAGGTTTCCAAATAAGTTGTTCCAAATGCCCCAACTTTATGACTCCAAACCATAATACAAAAGTTTCTAAAGTTGATGGAGAAATTCTCTGATTCAAAAATACTATCTTATTTGAAGGAAAAATAGAGCTTTTTATAAACCATGGCATAAAATAAGTTTTTGAAATAAGCTTTTGGAAGGCTTGGCAGGATTAGGAAAAGAGGCCAGATTCCCTATGGCTCAGGTCAACAGAAATCTATGACGAGGTGTAATGTCACAGAGGTGAACTCTCTCCGTGCATGCCCAGATGAAAAGCTTCAGTTGGGAGCTCTAGAAATTATTTCCATCTCACTTATATATTTATAAAATGTATGTTCACAGACAACACACAGACACACACATTCTGAACAGCTAGCACCAAACTTAGAGCATCACCTGTCTTTGTTGACAATGAGACTTTGATGACTGCTGAGATGTGCAAAAGGCCTCAGGCAAGAGTTTAAAAGAAGACACTTGGGTTAGAGAGAGAAGTGGGGAAGAAAATTATTTATGAGTATTTACTGGATACCAGGAATATCATTCATGCTGATCTTTGGTGTGGACTCAGATTTGAAGTCTGTCTTCTGCAAGTTCCTGTGGTTTCTTTCCAGTGTCATGAAGTGGCCTCATAATGCAAATGGGGGGAAGTGAAATGGGCCTTGGGCCAAGAGTCAGGCTATCCGTTTCCTAACACCCCAATACCTGGGACAGTCCTACTTTGTATCTGTTGTCTTGATGTAGTTCTTAAGAGCATTCCCTTCCCTCCTCAAAAGTGATCAAATTTCCATATGTAAATCATACAATGGGAACATTATAAAAATTAGCTTACTTCTCCGTGGACCGACATCCTTTGCAATGTGACTTTTCAGCTTCTGCATCAAAAAGTGGGATCTTTTTCCTTCTCCTTGAATCTGGACTCATGTTAAGACTGCCGTTTGGCCAATAAAACCCAGTGGAAGTGGTGGACCAGTTCCAAGCCAAGGCTTCAACATACCTTGCATGTTTTTGTTGTTTCTCTTGGAACTTTGCCCAGCTGCCATGTGACCATGCCTGCTGGTGGCTGAGAGATCATGTAGAGCAGTGGTCCCCAACCTTTTTGGCACCAAGGACCATTTTCATGGGAAGATAATTTTTCCCCAGACTGGGGGAGAGAGGGGATGGTAACTCCCCTGGGGGTAACTCCCTTGGGGGTAACTCAAGCGCATTACATTTACTGTGCACTGTATTTCTATTATTATTACATTGTAATAGATAATGAAATAATCATACAACTCACCATAGGCTGGGGACCCCTGGTGTGGAGAACAAACAAATCCTTCCAGCTGAGGCCATCCCAGACCAGCCAACCCTGGAAGAGCCTAGCTTAAAGTTATGGTCCATAGAATTATTAGCTAAATTATCGATACAAGAGATCTACCATTTGATCCAGCAATTCCACTACTGGGCATCTACACAAAAGATCAAATGACACTCTACAAAAAAGACACCTGCACTCGAATGTTTATAGCAGCACAATTCACAATTGCAAAGATGCGGAAACAACCCAAGTGCCCATCAATACATGAGTGGATTAATAAAATGTGATATATATATACCATGGAGTATTATTCAGCTCTAAGAAACAATAGTGATATAGCACCTCTTGTATTTTCCTGGATAGAGCTGGAACCCATTCTACTAAGTATCTCAAGAATGGAAAAACCAGTACCACATGTACTCACCAGCAAATTGGTATTAACGGATCAACACCTAAGTGGACACATAGGAATAACATTTATCAGGTGTCAGGCAGGTGGGAGGGAGAGGAGGGGATGGGTATATACAAACACAATGAGTGAGATGTGCAACATTTGGGGGATGGTCACACTTGAAGCTCTGACTTGAGGGGGAGGGAGAGCATGGGCAATATACATAACCTTAACATTTGTTTCCCTATAATATGCTGAAATTAAAAAAAAGAAAAAAAAACTCTGCAAAAAATTAAAAAGAAAAAGACTTTAGTCTGGAGTTAGAGTAAAAAAAAAAAAAAAAAACTGAGAGGGCCAGGGTTAGGGTGAGGTCAGCAATGATCTTAAGTAAAGATCCTGTCTTTATTTAAGTTTTGATATTTTGTCTGTCATAGATTTTTTGCATTAAATTTTGTAAATATTGCATTAAAAAAAAAAGAATTACTAACTAAATTTTTATTATTTTAAACTACTAAGATCTAGATTATTCGTTATGCTTCACTGCTTTGTCTGTAACTATCCCTGCAAACTGGAGCAAATCCCTTAACCCTACTGGAGTTAAATGTTACTTGAGGAAAAAATACAGTTCATAAACAGGTGACTGAGTAATGGACAGCTAACTGCCTTAGCTCTTACTTGCCACATTTTTTTGTCATTTGTCGAAGGCCTAAACCCCACAGTCGGGCCCACAGAGATTGAGAACAGGTCTATCTCCCTGAGCGAGTTCCTCCCAAACAATAGGGCCTGGTGCCAGGGCCTCGTGACACCCCCTAAGCCCCACTCCCCCCACTGCCAGTACACTGGTTTCATTTCTCCTCCGTTTGTCCTTTGGCTTTTTCTCTTTAGAAATTTCAATTTTCCTTGCACCGAACATATTAAAATTTAACAGGCTGTGGCACATGAGCGCTTTCCCGATAGCTTCATTTTCCTCTGTCATTGAAGAATGCATTCTCAAAGTCACCCAGAACCTTGAATAATCCCCACATCACAGCAATTCGATTCTGTTTGCATGCTGTAATTTTTGTTCTGCACAGACATAGGGGGTTTGTCTCCCTGGTTATGTTTTCTTGGGGCTCATATTAATAATAGGGGGGGAAATTCAAATGTTCTCCTCTAAGAAGAGGCCAATTCTGTTGAGTGAATACTTGATAAATCCAATCTCCCCCACCCCACGCCACCCCGTCTCTCGTCAATTCCTCACCAAGTAGCTTCCAAGGAGGGAGAGAGGAGATGAAAGAGCCAAGCGCCTGGCTTTTGCTTTGCTGAGTTTGGCATGACAGTTGGAGGCAGAGGGGAGAGGAAGAGAGGAGATGGGTTTTGGTGGAAAGGGTCTTTGGGAAGTGGAGAGAGATGAAGGAAAATTTGTATGGGGTTTTGCTGGATGGTATGTGATTTCCTGATTTCGTGTAAAACCTCTTGTTAAAGTGTGGCAGCGTCGGGCACCATTTCTAGGGAAATGATCAGTGCCGGGTCTGACTTCAAGGTGGGCACAGAGCATGAGTCAAGGTCAACCAAGTGCCCTGCCCCCAAGTCCCTTTGCCCCAGTTGGTTTAAAACTGCCTCCTTTAACACGTGACCAAGGATCGTAAAGGGCTATGAGACATAGGAGTTAGCCTAAGATGAAAAACCCCACCATCTCCTTGGGGGTCTCACTTACACGGGGGAGACCGAACTCTCTCCATTTCCCTCAAGCCTGAGTGCGCTGTGAGATGTCGCCTCTTGTGTCTCTAAAAGGCTCCCAATAAAGGATGCTTTGGGAAACGCTGGTTTTCCTTATCAGCTGTGAATTACATCAGTATCTGGTCATGCCCCAATGTTTGGATTTGGTTTATGTGATCTTCCTGCTACTGTAACAGTCCTGCGTGTGCTGCCAACATGCAAATGAAAAGTGTCAGTGCAGTGATGTCCAGTTGCGTGGTGACCTGGATTCTGGTCTCACATACACAGGAGCAACTACACGCTGAGGACAAGTGGCCCCAATTGCCGGGCATGGGCAGGGTGGGGCAGGGTGTGGGGGGGCGTTGTGTCCCTGTAGCCCATACCTTGGTCCATCTCAGGAGTCGGCCACCTCCGCTGTGAACTCATCAACTCCAGGCAGGAAGAGTGTCCCCCGGGCCCCGGGGACAGAGGACAGCTGTGTGAGGTGGCACCTTCCCTACTGAGCCCACACCCCTGCATGGGGCACTGCAGACTGTGAAGAAAGGTGAGCAAGGTGACAGTGACACCATTGCTCCAGACAGTAGGATGCTGAGCCCATCTGGCCTCCGCGGCTCTCACCTCCCACTCTGTCGGCGCTCCAGCTGGGGTTTGCCCGTGACAGGAAGTGAGAAAATCACCTTGGAATTAAAAGCCCCGTAACAAATGGTCAGACTTGGAAGGCTTAGGCTGAAGCCTCCTTTGGAGATACAGGTTGCAAATCCCTTATCTGAAATGCTGGGGACCAGAAGTGTCTTGCATTTTTTCAGATTTGGGAATATTTGCATTATACTTACCACTTGAGTGCCCAAATCCAGAAAAATCCAAAATGCTCCGAGGTACATTCCCTTTGAGTGTCATGTTGGCACTAAAAATATTTTGAAGTTTGGAGCATTTTGGATTTTGGGATTTGGGAATCTCAACCTGTCAGGCTGCCACCGTTGGCCATTCTCGGCGAATAAAACTAGCGATTTCATATGGTTCAAACATACATGGTGATTCTCCTTCTAAGGCTTCCTGCTGCACTTGGAGTAAAGGCCAGAACTCCTGACTCAGCCCACCAGGCTCCCCCAGGTCACCTGTCAAGCGTCACGTCGCACAGTGTTCTCATGTACTTCCAGATCCTTCCATTCTCTGAACAACCTCTCCACCTCTAGGTCTTGCTCACTCTGTGCCCTTCCCGGAGGCTCCTCTCTTCACCAAGCTGCTGATCCTGCAGATGTCTGTTCAAATGTCAGCCCCACGGGACGCCTTTTCTGACATGTTCAGAGCACCTGTACCTTCCGTAGAAGGCAGGGTCCCAGCTCGTATTTACGGATCGGCGTCAGTCCCTAATGCTCGCCTCTCCCCCCAGGGGCCCTGAGGCAGGAGACCCAGCAGTCCCTCCCTCTGATTCCTTTCATGGGTGCTTTGCATTGCTGGCCAGTGTCTGAAGACTCTGCACTGATGTCATGGTTTGTAGGACCACAGGACAAGGAAGTTTGCTTCCTCTATTCAATAGGAACCTTAATGACAGTCCTCAGACCATGAGGCTCCCAGAGAAGGTGACCAGGAAGAGTGCTGCAATAAACGTGGGAGTACAGCTATCCCTTTCATATGCCGATTTCTGTCCCTTGGATACATACCCAGCACCTGCCTAAATTCTAACCCGGCGTTGATAAGAGCACCTGCCCTCAACAATTTACATTAAGCAATCATCACATTAAGCTCCCCACACCCCAAGAGCATTTGCTTAAATATGCATTTAAAGATGCCAATGGCCAAATTAAAATTAAATTATTTTAAGGATATGCAGGCATTGGATGGAGGTATTTCGGGGAAGGAATTGGAAGGGAAGACACCTAAAATCACATCTCAGCTAGCCGAGTAATCCACCCAAGCACCAGCCCTCTTCCTGGGACCAACTCTTGGCCCTATAGCTTTACTTTCCCCCAGGATCTGGTGTCTGCCACTCTGTGTCCTGGCTCCTGCTCCATACTCGTGTGTCCAGCTGCTTACTGGACCCCATCTCTTGGGTGTTCAGATTCAACATGTCCAACAAATCCTCTTCTGCCCACCCATGCGTAGCTAAAACCTGTTCTCCCTCTGGTGTCCTCTGTATCAATGGATGGCACCATTTCCTACCCAGTTGCCCAAGACAGAAATTAATTTAGGTCGCATTTACTGCATAGCCATTTGGACAGTTTTCCTCCAGGGCTCAGAGCTGTAGAGCACTAGTGGGACCCCACAGGGCAGAACGGGGTCCTGTAATTTACATATAACAAAATTCACCTCTTCAGTGGGTAGCTCTGTGAGTTCTAATAAAAGCTTATAGCCATGTAAACATTTCAATATTCAGGGTATAGAACTGCTCCACCATCCTCCCCAAAAATCCTCCCTCATGCCCTTTGTATTAACAGTCAAACTGTGTCCTAAGCCCCTGCTCCTGGAAACCACAGATCTGTTCTCTGTGCCTACAGTTTCACCTTTTTCAGAACGTCGTTACATAAATAGGATTATATAACATAAATGGCATATAAATAGCATCATACGCTACAGAGCCTTTTGGGTCTTGGATCGTTCGGTTAATATAATGCATTAGAGATTCATCCATGTTGTTGTACTGAATTCATCCCTTTTTATCACTGAGTAACCTGTCATCTCATTTTCTTTGTCTTTCACTCCTTATACCACGTACCAAGTCCTGACGATTCTACTATCGGGCTCTCTCTCAGATTCATTCTCTCCTATCCTGACTGCCACCCATTAATCAAGGCATTTTTCATGTAGGCCGAAGCCATGTGGGGCCTGAACACTTGCATGGCTCCCCTTAAATCCATCCAATGGGTCCGATCACATCCGCTATGTTTCAGATTTTGCAATCTCTGAATCCCCTCCAATCCTGTAATCCAGCACTTGGATCTCACTCCCAGTCCTGCTTTCTTAACCATATTCCAGCCATGTGGCCTCATCTCTGCCCCTGCCTTCCTCGTGACCGGGCCACCATTCTGCCCTGCAGACGTCAGACTTCATAACTCAGCTCTTCCTCCAGGGCCTGGACGGGTCCCTCTGGAGCTCTGCATCTCTGAGCCCTGGAGGAATCCCTTCCGAACCGCCTGTGTAGACAACACTCTCATCAACATCATTACTGTTTCTCTGCTCTGTAATTAGAAGGAGTTTAAACTGCTACTCCCAGAATGTCAGTAAACATCAGAGCGTATTTTTAAAAATAGGGCTAATTAAACTGCGTTGCTCACTCAGACTTTCGCCTTCTCCTGGGAATTCAAAATGACTTGTGGTCTCTGAGCTTGCATTTTCCTTTCTTTTGGCTTTTGATGGGAAGTAGAAATGTGGTACTGGGGGTGAACCGGCCCTTCCTCTCCCTTTTCCCCCACTTCTTGGGATGCAGAGCATTTCTGGAGAGCAACCCAGGGACAGTCTGGAGGCCTGATGCCAGGCCTGAGTCCTGGGAGTGGACACTTTGTCAGCCAATCTTAAAAGGAAAACAGACAGTGAAGGTGTCTCATGGCACAAGCAAGGGTGTCGTTCAGCGCCTCCTCTTTGAGTTTCCAAGTGGTCTACACCCCTCTCAAGGTTTTAAAATCTTTTGTGAACTAAAATAAAATCTTAAGCCCTCCAAGATGACTGAATGGACCCCCTCTTGGCCAAGTGGACCCCCCCAAAAAAAAAACCTTAAAGCTGAGTTGGTCAGACATGCCCTGTCTTTTTTGGAGTGATTATTTTTTTGTAACAATATGATACAAAATCATTAACAAGCCTAAGACCATAGAATACAAAGGTTAAACCACACTTGCAGGTCATCAATTTACTTACCAGATCACTTGAGCCTGGGTGTATGTCCGGTATATGTCTGGTGGCTTATCTCTGATTAGCAGACTTCCTTAACTTAAAACATTCCAAGCCTTTAGACAAAGCTTCATTTCTTTAACCAATTATAAATCAAAGAATCTTTAAACCCACCTGTAACCTGTAATTCTCTGCTTCAAGATGTCTTGCCTTTTCAGGCCAAACCCATGTACACCTTCCACGTATTGATATATGACTTTATGTGTAATTCCTGTCTCCTACAATGCAGAAAACCAAACTGTCACCCAACCATGGCAAGAGCACTTGCTCGAGGCTTCTTGGGTGGCTCTCCAGTCCATGGTCACACATACTTGGTTCGGAAAAAAGCTCTTTAAATTATTTTACAGAGTTTGGGGCGTTTTCCAGTGACATCTCGAACTCACCTCCTAGGGGGCTCTTCTCTACAAGTCGTGAATGAATGACAATGTGGTACCTTATAAACCCACTGGAGCCCCTTGATGCTCTGGGCTTCTTCCTAAAACATCTAAAACTTTGGGTAGAAAGGTGTGATGAAATTTTATTTTTAGGCTTCTTAGTAGCAGATAACTTATAGAGTTTGCAGTCTTTTGCCTGTTATTTTAACAGTGAGATGCTAATTAAAATTTTTGTGTGTGGAGATGGGGTCTTGCTATGTTGTCCAGGCTGTTCTTGAACTCCTGGCCTCAAGTGATCCTCCTGCCTCAGCCTCCCAAAGTTCTAGGGTTATAGATGCCTAGGCAATCTTTTGGGGTTTGTGTTTTTTGAGTGGTTTTGTTTTTTGTTTTTTGTTTTTGCTACTAGCCATTCTAACATATGTGAGGACATCTAGCCTTCTCAAGAGTGTTCTTGGAAAGTCATCAAAAACCAAAGGATCATGGCCCTGGAAGCACATGAGACAGAGGTGCTGTGGCACCCAGAGATCACGGTTAGAGCACAAGCTCCATCCTAGCAGGATACCGGGGAATCTCGAGCCGCCGGGCAGATTTAAAATTAGCCTTATTATTAATCCATCTTTCAGAACTATGTAATTCTAATACCAATTTGAAACAGATTTAGAAATTTCCTGCTAATGAGGATGGCATTAAATAAGCAGATGCAACTATGAATATGATCTTGCATAGTAGCTGTCTGCGAATGGATGCATATGCTAATTAACTTGATCTAATGATTCCTCATTGCTTGCATAAATCATAACATCGCTTTGTATTCCATACATCTATACAACTATAGTTTGTCAATTTACAATTTAAAATCTAACAACAACAACAAAAAGAAATATACAGGGTTCTATGGAGCCCTAGAATCCCTTCTTTGGTGAAAGGATTTCTTTTTTTCTTTTAGTCTGTTTCAATCTGTAAGAGTCTATGTTTTCAAATCATTTAATTTATTTGCTTGCTCATTTTTGTAGCAGCCTAGCTTCCCTCTTCTGAAGTCTATACTATCCCAGATTCTTACTGATTCTCCCTCTCCATTGACGTCAGTCCCTGGGTTCACTGGACACTTCCTGGACTTTTCTCATTGGTGGGGATACAGAGGCAACCGAGATGACAGTCCCCACTCTGGGAGGAGCAGTATGTGTCATGAGAAGAGGCTGTGCTCAAGAGCCACAGGGCAAGTGATGGCTTGTAGCCTGGGGCTGAGGGAAGGGCCCACCTGGTGGAGCCCAGCCAGGTAGGAGCATCAGCTCCAGGGCTAGACACACCTGCGCCAAGTCCCTGCTCCCCTACTTCCTGTGTGACCTCGGGCAGGGGACACCACGTTACTCAGGGTAATCCTAAGGAGGCTGAGAAGGATTAACACAAGGCCTGGCATACAGCAAGCGCTCAGTGATGTCAGAATTCACAATGATGACAATGGTGGCAATGAACCCCTCTGGCCCGGCCCTAACCTGCGCGTGTTTGGTTTCCCATTGCCTAAGACCCAGCTCTTTGCATTTCAGAATGCCCCCAAATGCTCCTACCGCTCGGTCCCCATTTCCTTCTCCCACGAGCCTCTTCCAAGACCTCTCCAATCCTCGGTAATCCAGTGAGACGTACCCATGGAAGCTCAGAAATAAATCCTATTCTGTTCCTACTTCGGCCCCCTAGAAGCCCAGGCAAAGAGTCGAGGAGTGTCCAACGCTGCACCTGACTTTGACTTCACTCCTGAGAGGAATGAGGGGGAAGCACAGGCTGGAGAAGCCAGAAGTCAGCCACGTACACCCAGTATGGGGGCTCAGGGTATCTCTGTCGCTGTCCTTGGAACCCTAGAATCCCAGCTTGGCTAGTCTACCTAGGGCAAGTGATGACTTGTAGTCATGTAGTCACTTGTAGTCACTTGTAGTGATGACTGGCCCCAACATCGCTAGTCTAACCCCTTACCCGTGTTTAATCCCCTTTAGAGCCACCCCTTAGGAGTGACCGTCCCTCTTAGCCAGGCTCTGGGTGCTCCACACTGACCGTGCTGTGACTGCGGTTGAAATCCTACGCCCAGATGCTATGTTGCCTGGAAACGATTCTCCTACTATGACGTCAGAGCCCAGCCATTTATACACTGAAATTCTATTGGTTAAAATTACCACCCTGGAGCAGGCATCCTATTTTCACATGGATGTGATGAGATTCACATCAATCTCATTGGGTTTACCTTCTTGAACACATGGGAAGCTACCAATAGTTCAATGTGTTCCTATCAGATGCTTTTGATGTATGAGTGGTAGGAGAGATTGGGAGTCAGCTGTTTATGAAGTTAAAGAAACATAATCAGTAACATAAAAGTTGCTAACATATGTTCTTATAAACATGGACTATCTATAATTGTCATCACCCTGAAATTTTCATTGTGTGTACCAGTGATAACATATGTTAAATATTCTGGTATATTTTTTGGTGGTATATTGAAACTGATTTGTGAGTTGCCATGTTGCCAATAAACATAGCATGAAAAGTTTGTATCCAGCGGGAAGAGAAACATCACTTTAGAAGTTATGGTCTTTTGGGAATTGTTTTTAATGTGAGGGAAAGGGAAATTTGATTATTTTCTAGATTTATTTCTTTTCATGAAATCACTTCATGCCTAAAATGTGCCCTATTAAGGATGAGCAAACTATTGCAAATTTGCTCAACAAATATTGGACCTCAAGAAGAAAACAATAAAAATCCAGGTGTAAATTTATCTTTTTCATCTTCTAGGCTTTGTGCTGGAAGGAATTTCAAATAAACACCATCTCAGCCTTTTCCAATTTGCTGTTGTTAGAAGCAACATATATCTGCTGGGAAGGTAGGAAACACTGGTAGACAGCCCTGGGATTGACAAGGTCAAGCCTAAGGAGGTGTCTTTTGTTTGTTTCCAGAAATACTTGACCATTGCCATATCATGACATTCTTTCTAAAGATGCAATTTCCGATTGTTAGCAAGTTTTCTTCTACGTCCAAGGGGATTTACTCAGGTCCTCAGATCATGGGTATGGACCACTGCACAAATGTAAATGGTTATTATTTCCTAAAATCGATCATATTGTTTTTTCAGAAATCAGAAAGGGAGGAAATGGCTGAAGGCAGGGGTGGTTGGTAAAGGAGGCGTGAACATGCTGGGATAGTGCAGTCTGTCCTGATTACACTGTGAGGCACGTTTTGCCTGCTCAGGAGCATTTAAATGGAGCACAAGGTGGGAGGCAGGCAGCAAGCGAAAGGATTCTGGAGCAATCTATAAGGACTGTTAGGAAATATCACAGCCTCATTTTTCTGCATGCTCACCATGTCTGGCAAATCTATTCATTTGCTATCTCAGTTTTTCTTGATCAGATATTTTGGGAGCTTAGGCTGAGGTGGGAGGTGCACGTGTCTGATGATCCCAAGCCTGCAAGATGAATACTGTGTTTCCCCGAAAATAAGCCCATAAAATAAGCCCTAGCCGGATTTCTAAGCATTTGCGCAATAGAAGCCATACCCTGAAAATAAGACCTAGTGATGGGCGTGGCTACGCAGCGCATCTGCACAACCCGTGCATTTGTCGCAGAGCAGTAAAGAAGATGAGCAGCCCTTCTCATCCGCCCCATGAGAGCTCTATGGCTCAACATGAGAGATTGGGGCCAATGCTTCTAAAGGAAATAGAGTCACAAGAAATTCAGGATGGAATTCGGGGTCTGGAGAGTTATGATGATGTTCCAGAAGATGACGACTTAACTATATTTGAATAAATGTAGATTTTTGTACCGTACTTAAAAAAAATAACACATCCCCTGAAAATAAGCCCTAGGGTGTCTTCTTGAGGAAAAATAAATATAAGACCCTGTCTTATTTTGGGGGAAACATGGTAATGATTTCTTAACCTTAATCTATCTAAATGGTTGATCTTTATGACAGTGGCTTTCTGTGTGTTGCTTGGATTTGCATAGCTGGTGCACTGGGAGCTGCCTTACTTACAAGGCACTGAGATTATCATCCAGGCAACTGTCACCAGGAAGTGCCTATGCTATGGGCTCATGAACTCAACAAGCCTAGCTTTCCACTCAGTTGTGATTTCAAAAATAAACTATTTTTGTTAAAACTATAGACTATGCAAATCTCATTTAAAAAATATTACTTGCATCATGTGAGAAAGAATAAGCATTTTGGAGAGTCCTAAGAGCTGGATTTGATTCCTGGTTCTAGGACTTGCTGGCTATGTGATCTTAAGCAAATTGCAAAAGGTCCTCCAGCCTGTCCTTTATTCATCAAATTTTAATGCTAACATCTAACCTCATAGACTTTTCGAAGATGAGATTAAATATTTACAGAGCTTTTTTATTTGCAATGCCTTATGCAAAACTTCGTTATAATTATATATAATGAACTTCACCACCACAGAATAAGCACCTAAATTATTTTGCACATGAGGCTCCTCAACTATTGTTGCTCTGAGATCTTTAGATTTGTAAGATTAGACATTTGTGTTCTGCTAGATCGTAAGTCCTGAAACTTCCTTGAGGTTAGGTTTGCCTATAGCTTGCCTATATATTTGGGATCTTTATAGATTTTTCCAAATGTCAAACTAATAAATGTCATTTTCTTTCCTTGATCTCATCCTTGAAGGGGAGACAACATGGAATTTATAAGAGAGTAGTCAGGACAAGGAAAAGGAGAAATATCTTGAAAACGCTGACAAAGAGTCAGTCTTTTAAAATGATTGACTACAAGAACAAAAAGAAACTTACGGAAACTGACATCCTTAATAGATCATAAAAATATATGGTCTCTGTGAAATAGGTATCAGGCTGAGATGTAAACAACAGAATGAGACAAAATAGAAGATTGGCAAGATTTTTTAAGGTTGTAAAGAAATACAAAAAGGTATAACAGAATTAAAGTCCTCAATGAAAACAGAAGATTGCCTAACCAACATTGTAGAAAACTTTAGTCAATAATGTGCAAGACATACCAGAAAATTAGAACACAGAGCAAAATGACAATAATTAAGTCATCAGAGAAATAACAATTAAATAAAGAGAATATGTAACAGAAGATCAATCAGAGAACTATGAGTTTTTAAGATGGAAAATCCAAACTCATTGGAAAGAAAGAAGAATTAAGGCTTAGTTGAAGAAAATGTATAACTTAGTATTATAGATCAAAAGTGTGTTCACTATGTTCCAAGGTGCAAATCAACAGGAAATAACACATGGATGGACATAGTGTGGTGAGATTTTTCAATTATAATGTTAAATAAGACATCCTGTATACATCCAAGCCAGAAAAAATAATTAACCAATAACTAGACAGAAAAAAAATCAGACTAACATTAGACATCTTTATAACAGCACCTGATAAAATAGGGCAAATTATAGAGTTTGAGGAGAAACAACAGTGATCCACGAATTTATTGCTTAGTCGTGTGATATGTGAAGGCAATTGAAAGATATCCTCAAAAAAGGCATAAAAAATGCAATTAAGAAACAAATATAGTTGGAGACATATGTCACTTAAGTAATGGCTCAAAATTAAATCAAGAAAGGAAAAGCACATGTAAAAGATTTATGGTTTTTCTTAGTTCAAATTCAAATTCAGTGGATCATGTCAGGGTAAATTCTGCTTCAGTGCTTCTTTTGGGGGTTTTGTTTGTTTGCTTTTGCTTTGTCTTTTCTCTTTTCTAATGCAAGTAAATTTATTTCTTGACTCACACTGCTTACTCCCAAATTCAGTTGGAATTTCTTTCTCAGATTTGATTACTACTTAAAACATTAAGCACTAAGCTACAATTGCTTTGGCATTTGCTTGAAGCTGAATCTACCAGCTTGGGATGCTTTACCAGGGGAATCGCTAATCAAAGAGATTAGTGATTTGAGGAAAAAGAAATTGAAAGACCTTAGAAGCTGCCTCGGAACTCCAAACTTTCTAATCTTCTCTTGTTTCTGTCCCCAACCCTGCAAGTTTCCCAAAGCACAGGGAGGGACTCTCTCTGGAATTTCCTTATGTAGGAAAACATCTTTCCAAAAGAAATGCAATTGTCTTAGGACCTTTTCCCATTTGTAGGACTCTAGTCAAATAACCAGGAAAGATTAACTACTAGAGAAGAGACTAAAAATTGTCACCATGCACAGATAGACCTTTCATCTATTCTTCTGAGGGTGGCTCAGAGAGATTACCTGGGAGACATTATTTGCATAAAAATCCAACCTCTATTCACAAGGAAGTTTTGCTCCTCACCTTCCCAGAGCTCAGATGAATTTTGTTACAGGCCACTGTTCTTTGGGCTCATTCATTCCCCCTAAAAACCGTTCAGTACCCCTCAAAATGCCCAAATTCCCCCATCTCCCCTTCCCTATGGAGGAAGGTATGTTAAGTATTTGGACATCATTAGGTGGCCAGATCATCGTTCTCCTGTGAGTCCCTCCATGCTTATGCACGTTAAATAAATTTGTAAGCCTTTTTCTCCTATTAATCTACCAATTGTCAATTTATTTTGAGGGAACCTCTAAAAGAGTGGAGGGGAAGCTTCTCCTTGGACCCCACGCTCCCTAATTTGACCCCATGCAGCTTTCTTGGTAGTTTTTGCTCCCTCTTTTTCCTACCACATCTCCCCTGATATCTGTTTGTGATGACACCGTGTTTCAAGGCCTAGTTGAATTATCATCCTGCACATGAAAATTTCTCTGATAATCTGGGCAGATGCAAGTAACATCTTCTGAGTTGTTTTTGCGGTTTCATAGCACTTTGCATCTTTTTCATGGCTTTCATTATGTTCCGCAGTTATATTTTAAACCCTTTATGAATTAAATGCTTTTTAGAGTCAAACACTGTGTATTCTTTTTTTTTTAAGCCCTGAAAAAATTGAATTTGAAAATTAAATTGAATTTATAGAATGATGCCTTCTTTCTTTTAAACCTTGGCAAATTAACTAATATTTTCTATACCCATCCACCCCACCCACCAGTCGCTTCACAAATGGAAAAAAAGAAATCATTAAAGTCCTCTCCTAAAAACGTAACATGGGAATGTAATTTCATCCACAGAGCTCCTTAAAAGAAAAAAAAAAATTCTATTTTAAATGATGGCTTGAGCAGGTATTACATATTTCTACTGTTTAATCTCACAGCTAATACATTTCTCTGTGTGATTTATTTTCCAAAGTTGATTTAACCATTTTACTTGCCTTGCCCTTAGGTTTTAAAATTTGCAGCCGTGATGAGTTATTGAGTTGTTTTCCAGTTGCAGTAGCTCTATTTCATTTCGAGCGCTATTCATTATATGACTTAATTGAACACAGCAGCAGAAATACTACTGAGACATTTGTTTCCTTGGACATTTGTTTTTAACCTAATGGCTGTTCTAAACTTTGTGCACTGTTTTGTTTTTCCTTGCCCCCAACTGGCCATTATTTCACTTGTTCTTAACAGTTGACCTTGTATACTTTTTTTATTGAAGAGATCAATGCCATCTGTCTTAAAATGTCTTTGTTTCTAAGTGTCTCACACCCTGTCTATTCCCATAGACCTAGGAAATGAAGTGTGTGTCCAAGGGGGTGGCTCTTGACCCCGGCTGCACAGGAAAACATCCCAATGCCATGGGCCCAGGCCACAGAGAACCTGATTGTGTTGGCTGGAATGAGGCTTAGACACTAATAGTTTTAAACGACCTCCCTGGGTGATTCTATGTACAGCCCAGTGTGTGGACGCCAGGTGAGAACCCTTTCATTCTTTCTCTGGACCGCACCACCTCATAGAGGACATTTTCCCATCCATTTTCCTAGCTCTCTTATCCTTCTTTTCCCTTCATCCTATAAACTTGTACAAATGTCTCTCAAGCAAAAACACTTTCTCTCATCATTCTTCTCTCTGAGCTACTGCTCCATCTCTGACATTTGCTTTTTTGCCAAAACAAAAGAATATACACTTGCTGCCACTCCTTGACTCTTTGATCCTTGCTAAAGACCCCAGGCCACTCTAGTGAAAATGCTTCCTCAAATTTGTCAAACACCCTCTTAATCACCATTAATGAAGGGATTTTTTTCTCAGTCCTTATTTACCCTATAGAAATAACTTCACCATTGTTAAACATACTCTTTTCCTTTGACTCAGATGTTTTTTTTACATCTTGTCCTACACCTCTCTGACCTCACTTTCCAACTTCTTTACCCTGTAGGCTACATTCCAAACAGGAGCTAATATCTGGTTCCAATAGCCATGGTGATAAACTCTTAGAATCAAGATCACCTAAGCCTGGACCAGCTGCTTGGATTTTACCCTAAGTGGACAAAAAGTTAGCTCAGACTCCAAGAAGCAAAAAAAAAAAAAAAAAAAAAAACAGTGAGAAGCAGACATTGCCAGCAGAATAATCCCCTCGTCCCCTGAAATTAACTCTTTTTATCTGGAGAAAGTCACTCTTGTCTATCCCAGTTGCAAAGGACAGAAACCCAAGTTAAATTAGCTCAAGCAAATATGTAACTTGCAAGGTTAAGTGTACACTAACTTCAGACACAGGTGGAACCAGATACTCAAATAATGTTATATAGACTTTTCCTCTCTTCAATCTCATAGCCCTTTTTTGTTCCCTCGTGTCAATTTGTAGCAGATGATGGTAACCAGCAGTTCCAGCCTGTTATTCTACCAGCTTGGCCACCCCAGAGAACTGAAAGCCTTCTTGTCAGTAATACCAGAAAAAGGTCCAGCCGAATTTAGTTTATCCTTGGTGGGGGTATATGCCCTTTATTAAAACCATCCCTGTAACTCTAATTGGGCAGACATAAGACTGAGGACTGGGATCCCTCACTTGAACCACATGGGTTGAGAATAGGAGAGAATGATTTCCAGGGAGAAAATCAGCGGTTAACTTATTTTTTCCTAACATCTAAAGAGTTGCTGCAACCCTGTTTGTTAAATAATCTGTTCACCCCTCCACTGCTTTGAGATTCAACCTTCATCATCCACTAAGTTCTCATACATACATGAGTCAGTTGCTAGACTCTCTATTCTGTTCCATTACGTAGTTTATTCCTGGGACATTACCATGCTGCTTAATTATTATATCTTTTTACAATGTCTTAATACTAGGTAAGGCAAGTCCCACTTTCTTTTCTCTTTCAAAATCATACCTTGCTTATTATTTCATGTTTATTCTTCCACTTGATTTTGGGGTCAGCTTGTTAAGCTCCTTGAAAAACTTAGTAGGGGTCTGGATTTCAAGTCTATTAAATATCTATATTAACTTACAGAAAATAGATAGCTCTTTGCAATATTGAGCCATTCCACCTGTGAAGCTATTATAACTCACATTGATTCATTTTTTTTTTTTTTGGTCCTTAATAAAGTTGTACAGTTTCTTCTACAAGGGTGTTCTGCATTGGTGGCTAGGTTTATTCCTAGGTACTTTATGCTGTTTTTTGTTTGTTTGCTATTGACTTTAAAAAAATTTTTTTTATTTTTTTGTGTTATTTTAAAACTGACTTATGGCTTTATTTCAATTTCTGTCTCTATTCCTAGCTGGCTCAGCTACTGTGGTTCCTTAACCCCAAATCCTAACAAGCAAATCTGATTACTTAGGGTAGTGGGCACTTTTACTTTGTTTTTGTTTTTTTTAAAATATATTTAATGTTGTTGGTTAACTTAAAAAGTATGCAAAACAGGATACTTAATAGAATCTCACTCATAAATATAATAAGAACCTTAGTAATATATAAGTCGGTATATTCACAGAAAATAATCTGAATGAATATACTCCAAACTGTTAATAGTCATTATCTCTGGGGATATGGAAAACTTTCAGTTTCTAAAGTATGTATTCCAGGATTGTAATTGTTCTTTTTTTCTCCAAAAGAATGTCTTCTGTAATTAAAACATTAACTAAATATTTTACATTTTTTTAGATATACTGAAATATAATCATCACTGAACCATACATATTTAAAGTATAGAATCTAAAAACCACATTCAAGATAACAAACACTTCATCACATCCAGAAGTTTCTATGCTTCTTTGTAATCCCTTCCTCTCAGTTCCCCCTCCCAGCCCACTGATGTGCTCACTGATCAGGAAGCTCCCCCTGAGCCTGGGTGTCCTGAGTTTGTATTGGGGTTTCACCGTGTGGGCATGATTATGATGGGGCTCAGGACACACTTCTCCAAACTATGGCACTCTGGCATGCTGAATATTTTAAGCTGAAGGAATTTAAGAACAATCTCAGAATCAGAAAGGTCTCTCTGACCTTCCTTCATCTTTCTCCCCTGAAGCAGATCAAAAAACCTATAAAAAAATGTTCTGACCTTGCCCTGAAGCTGGTCACAAAATTCTCATGTGAAAGGTTCTCTTCTTATGCCCGGAGAAAGGGGAACATCCTTATCTCTGAAGACCAAGGGTCACAGAGAAGATTCTGAACAAACAGGCCTTGCTAACTTTCCTCCAGCTTGTGGCCATTAGATCATACACTTTTTGTTCCATCATATTTCTCCACTATTATTCACACTTCATCAAACCTTCTATTAAAAAACACTAAAGTTTAAATTTTTGGGGGGGAGGGAGGTCTTCATTTCTTTATGAAAACTTCCATGTCATGTAAATATATTAAATACATTTGCATGCTTTTCTGTTAATCTGTCTTTGTTAGTTTGATTGTCAGACCCAGCCAGAGACCCTAAGAGGGTTGAGGAAAACCTTTCCTACCCTACAATTGATTGAATCATTGGCCAAGTGGCTGAACTCAATCTCCAACCCCACTGCCCTGGAAGCTGGGAGGTCAGGCTGGTATTATGGGGTTCAAAGGCCCAATACCGCAATTACATAGCTGATCTTTCTGACTAGCCCAATCTTGCATCATCTTGTTACCATAAATTCAGTCATGAGCCCAGCGGCTTATAGATAACAGACATACTCCTATCACTCAGAATAGTCCAAGGGTTTTAGAGGCTCCGCGCCAAGAATCTGGGACAAAGACCAAATAACTTATATATTATATAACTCTAGTTCAGATGGCCCCTCCTTCTCCTTGGGGTCCCCCGGGACTCCCAATTCAGATTTCATCTCTCCCTTGTACACCCCAACCGTGCTTGGCACTTACGCTGGTTCTACCATTTATTATAGTTAGTCACGTACATGCCCTTCTTCCTCTGGGCTGCAAGCTCTTTGAGGGCATAAAACATAATTTATTAATCTTTCTAACCCCCTCAGTGCCAACACAGTAGCACTGTGTTTTGTTTGGAACTAAGCTTAATTAGGAAGCTTCATTTCTCTCAGAAGACCTCTTTCCCCTTTCAAACCAATGCAGAGACTCATTCCTTTTCTAGTGGTGTTGTGAGCAGTAATATAAACCATTATCTTCTTGAGGATTCCCTGAGATGCGCTTTTTAAAAATCACAGTCTATTCATTATTAAGTTAGATATGCATTCAAATGCTTTAAATCAACGTAGCTGAAACAGTTCTGTTCTTTGAAGGGAAGAGCTCTACCCAATAATATAGTATCATTTTCATTTCAGAGCTTTGTGAGCTTTCCTTAATTCTCCAATTTTAGGTAGCCTATCATTTAAGCCTTTTGGATGAATTCCTAGATTTCCTACAAAGAATCACTAGGTTCTTTTTTTTAAAGATATTTTATATAGAGTCCACCCATTCTGCCATCATTTCTTTCTTTCATTGAAAATCTAGTAAGATACTGCTTCTTGAATAATACATTTGCACTTTGAGGAGTCTCCAGGGAAACCACATTCTATAACTTCCCTAATTATGTGCCTGGTGATTTTCAGGTGTAGGATTACAACGTGGTCTGAGGAGAAGAGTGCTGAAATTGAATGTAGAATTTTAGATTTTGGTCCTCGGTTCTCCTATTTGGTGGGTTTGTGATTTGGTAGGGTCAGGTGACAAATATTTATTGAGCACCTATATTGTGCCAAGTGTTGTGGGAATAAAGTTGTAACCAAGACAGACCTAGGAGCTTTTGGTCTAGTGAGGATGGTGGACGTTGGAAATAACTGCAGGCAGAAGTGCAGAATTCAAGAGTGTTATTGAAGCTTAGAACAGGGACCTGACAGCCTTCTAAGCTGTGGAAAGTGTATGGGTTCCTGAGAATTTCTGCCTTTTAGCATCCATTTCTCTTTCTTTTTATAACAGCATCCTGATTTTCCTTTAGATATCCACCCCTACTCCACTCTCATTCTGAGTTAGGCTGGACCATAAAAGCTGGTCAGGAATTGAAAATGAATATGAGGTTGCATTTACTTCACTTTATACCAAACTCACAAACAAGCAGTGGAAAAGACACACAGAAGATCAAAGATACAGATGAGTCAATGTAGCTCTCCACTGCCTCTCTTGTTCCTCTTGAGCTACACTCAAAATTGGATTTCAACACAGCTTACATAAGAACCCTAAAAGGCCAGGCACAGTGAGTGGCTCATGCCTATAATTCCAGTGCCTTATAATTATAGGAATTATAATTCCTATAATTCCTGCCCTGAGGCAGGAGTTTTACTCAAGGCCAGGAGTTGAAGACCAGCCTGACCACCACAGCAAGACCCTTTTTCTATTAAAAAACAGAAAAATTAGCCAGCCATGGTGGCATGCACCTGTAGTCCCAGCTACTGGGGAGGCCAAGGCAGGAGGATCGCTTGAGACCAGGAGCTTGAGATTACAGTGAGCTATGATGACAACACTGCACTCTATAAGAACCCACCAACACAGAAGAACCAAACAAGGTGATTCCTCATTTCATATGGAAAGAAGAAAACATTGAGAATTTCTCAGAAGTTCCATAAAAGAAAAGCAAGTAGGAACTAGCTCTACAAAATACACAAACAATAAACTAATTAAAACTATAAGTTACTAGCATCCAAATATATTGTCAGGACAGACCACTAGAGTATAACTGTTCCTAAAATTTGTTAATACATATATGGTGAGGCTGCGAGGAAACAGACACTCTCGGACATTAGTGGTGACAGGATAAATTGGTGTCAGCCTTAGGAAGGGCCAATTGGCAGTGCTATGAAAGTTACAAATGCATATATCTTATCCTCCAACTATTCCAATTCTGAATCTTTTTCTATAGTAATGTTAGTATATGTGTGTGTATATATATAATGACCTATATTGATGATTTTTCATTGCAGCATTGTTTGTAGAAGATTAGAAGCAATCCAAATGTCCATCAATAAAGAATGACTAAATAAATTACGGTACAACTACCTAGCTACTTAAAAATAGCTGGAAAAAGGAATATGTAGGTTCTTTATATCTTGATAGGGAACAATCTCTTAGATACACTGCTAAGTGAAAAAAAAAATCACAGTACAACAAAGTATACATTGTGGTATCAATTATTTTTAAAAGGAAGGGAAAGAAAAAATTATGTATGTCTATTTGCTCCTACATACATAAAATTTCTCTGAAACAAACAAAAAACCCCAACAGGAACTGTGTATTAGGATGAGGAGGATCGGGGTACACTTTTTGGTGTTTGAATCATGTGACTATGTTACCTAGTCACAAAATTAAAATATTTATGCCAAACGGGGCCAAAGTTAAGAGGAAAACATGGAAATTTAATTTCTTCTTGCTCTAGCATTTGCATTTTGGGGCATGTTTCATCCCAAACCATGTATTTTCAGACACATGAGATTCTATCTTTCCAGAGTTATTTTATCTTCAACTTAGGAATTGTGGCCACTCTCAGGCCTGTTTTGTAGAGCCTGTAGCATACCTACCCTTCGCTTCCCAGGAGGAGGAACTGAATGTAGCCCATCAGGTTGGAGATAATGAAAGGAATGGGAATCACTCTTGCAATGCATGGCTCAGAGACACTCGTGTTAGGATTCTAGTTATTTCCCCTAAATGCAGTCGGTCCTTGACATTTTACCTACTCTGAGACTCTTCTACCATTTTCCTTCCTGCTCACACTGCCTAGGAGATCTTGCTGTAGTTTGTCCTCATTGGTTTGGCATTTTTCAACTTAAAAGAGCTAGCTGGAAGGGATAAAAAAAGGAGAAATTCTTGTGTTCTCACCTCCAGATTCTTTTCATGAAAATTAAGTGTTTATTTTTGTTTCTTATTCATCTGTTCGAGGCATGGGGAGTGAACCTGAATTCCCACAGGGTCAGGAAGTAATAGGAATAAAGGAAATGCATCAGATGAGACAATAGGAGGTGGTGGGGACTGTGGAACATGGTCTGCACCTTATGCAGAGAACTCCCACTACCCGGACTGCTGATGGGTAAGGAAGTGGGGAAAACATTCCCAGTGTGGCCCGAACCCATTTTTCAAGAGCAGCCAAAATTCAGATATTTTGGTGAAATTTTTGAATTTTTAGGATTCTGTACAGACCAAACAAAAATATCTGCAGGCAGATCAGACCTGCAGTTTCCAACTCCTGATTTTCGCCACCTCATCCTCAACAAAACTTGAAATCCTATAATTGTTTAAATCGGCCTTGGTGTGAAATCCTGGAAGATATTTCTCGAGACTAAATATGTGGTGTGCATTCTTTTGACATTGTCCTAAAGATGATGTTTCAAGTTCTACAGGGATGAAATTCCTTTTATAGAAACAATACTGCCTTTACGTTAATAGGGTATGTTTTAAGCATTTAAGCTTTTTAAAAAGGGTGTGACCTCCCAAAAAATGTCCTAGGAAGGAGAAAAAAATTTGGGCAGGAATTGGGAACTTTCAACATAAAAGGGCTTGTAAAAGAGGAATAGGATTAGGCTATGGTTGTGGGGATATCAGAAAGCCTATTTTTCTCAAATTGACTAATGCAAATAAAAGGTATGGATCTGATATCTGTGCAGAAGCGTCTGAGCAATAGCTACCATTTTTAATGATGATTCCAGATAAAAATGGGATTATAGACCCTTAAATAATTGTCTTTACTATCACACAATTTGACATGTGGATAAAAATCATACTATAATGAGCTATGAGAGATAAATGCATTGATATCATTTAGTGCAACTCACCCATTTTACAGCCCAGAAAAGTGAGTTCTGATGTGGAAAGAATGTTTATCAAAATGGTACAGGATAGTTCTGGGGCCAGGGCTGGAATCAGGCTAGAATGGGGTCTCCTGGTCCCCATGTCAACACATGAGTATCCATGTATGTTTATATGACACAGACGTTTACATCATTCATATTTGTTGGAAAGCTGTTGGTTGAGATATACTTTCTCGGCTCTGATGTCCTTAGACTATTCTGTCTAAATTTGTTGGGGCCTTCTAATTCCTATTGTCTGGGATAAGAACAAGAGGAAGAGGTCCCCATTCTGGCAATTCTCCAGTCCTCTCTGCTCTGCAAATCATTTAACAGAAAGCAGATACTTTTCTAAGAATGATGTCATGGTTTCTAAATCAAAAATAATTGTCATTTATTTTCTGCCCCTTCTTATGCCCAGAATGGATTTCTTGCAGTGTTTCGGCTGTATTGTCACGACGTCCTTGGTGAAGCCTTACGCAGACCTGGACGGGGCAGGCAGGAGGGCACAGTGACACGGACGAGAAGCTGAAATTGGTCTAGAGACACCACGTGGCGAGGCCGGTCAAGGACTTCTTTGTCCTAGAAAATTGCTAGTTTCACGATGGAAAGTTGAAAAGGGGTGAAATATACAATTATAAAAAATCTTTTTTGCTAAAAGTTCACAAATTCCTTAAGCATGTTTGAGATAATAAGGAGCAAAGCACCAGCAAGTAAGGCACAGATAAATTATAGCTGAATTTCGAGGCACTGGAGAGGAGAAAAGGTGGGGTGTCGTTTTCTTTACTTGGTGCAGGTCATTATTTTCCTTTCATTTCTCAGTGTCTTCCTCTCCCACCTGCAAAATGATGCAGCTTCATTTCGGTTAGCCGGTTCAAAAGGAGTCCATGGGATTGGAGTTTCGCACTGATATTCCTTCGTAGAGTCCACATTCCAGTGTGACTGACCTGCCCCTCGTCCCAGTGTGGACTGCAGAGAGTGACACGTTGCCATCAGTAGCTGGGTCCTACTGCCCGTGGTATTTCCAGACATCTTCCAGTGCCATGGAGGACTGGCAGTTCCAACATGGAACACAGGATGCGGGCGACTGAATGACAGACCCCAAATATAGGCAGGTCCTAATGTCTGGAACTGTGAATCTTACTTTAGAGGGTGTGCACATGTGAGCATAGTAAGGATCTTGAGATGGGGAAATTATACTGGAATACTGGGGTGGGCCCTAAACACAATCACAAATGTCCTTCTAAAAGAGAGACAAACACATGTATAAGTCACTCCATCAATATTTTCTGAATGAAATTAATATGGCATCAAATTAGTAATGACTTGTGTGGAGCTATTCCCTACATGGACAAATACGTATTTAAGAGGACATGTCCAATCAATATTGGGAAAACTTGCGACCAAACATATTAAGAGTTTTAAAAACACTTAATACGGGTGAAAACTTGAGGAACTGTGTGTCAGGACTATTTCCGTTGCCAGGAACAGAAAATGTAATAACCTAATTCAGCTGGGAATTTATTGGCTCATGCAACAGAAAAGTCCATGGATTGCTGACTTTAAGGCTTAGACAAAGTCACCCTCTGGGGTAACACTTCCTGAATAATGCTTTCTGCTGCAAGGGCTTCATTTGAAGGCTCTGTGAGTACCGTCAGCAGAAAGAGCCTCACTCACTCCCTTCTTCAATGAGCTAAAAAGAACAAATGACTCAGCCTGTGGATTCAGTATAAGCTTAGACAGACAGATAAACAGATGGTGGACAGACAGACATCTCTGCCCAACTCACATATCATTCTTGCACCAATCACCATGGCTAGTGAGATGTGATGCTCTGATCCGAGTCTATGGACTAAAAAAGATGTGAAAAATTGGGGTACAATTATCAGAAGAAGAATGAATGAATGCTGTTTATACCAGGTACCAATTTATTGTCTTTCAGCTCCAAAGCCACCATTCTATGCCCTGCTTTGTGTTCCTGGAGCTGAACCCTGCAAACATTTCTCATTACGCAGCTGGGACAATGTTGGGCTTTGTCTATAGGGGGCGCTGGAGACACCTTTCAGTAGGAAGGGGCTTCTCTTCCTGGTTTTAGTGGGCTTTCTCCCTTCTGGTTTTTTTTTGGTATAGCTGTTTGCTTGCATGACACGCAGTGTCACTCGGCCACCAGCAAGTCTTCTTCTCAGCGCTGGCCAGTGATTTCCTGTTCCCCAGCCTTGGCCTGCCAGCTGTGGCCCGGCTCAGGCCCAGCACAACCTAGTGACTTGTATATACAATTAACTTTCTTTTAGTAGTTAGGGAGTTATATGACCATTGGCATAATCCAGTTTTTTTAAAAAATAGACTGTATTTTTTTAGAGAATTTTTAGGTTCACAGCAAAATTGAGCAGAAAGTATAGAGATTCCCATATATGCCTGCCACCTCCTCTATTTTCACCATCTCCCATCAGAGTGGGCCCTACATTACAGTTGATAAGCCTGCATTGACAAATGCTACCTGATGCTGCCATTCCCCTCTTCTTGTCCTCATTCAGTGATTCCAAGGTTACATTTAGATTCATCTTGTTGGCTCCCTGCCAATTTCCTGTTGCAGTAACACATACTCCCATCACCTTCTCAATGATTCTTTTAATTTCTGGTTAAGAACTTTGAGTGACAGAATGCTCACTCTCTCAGAGGCAGATCTTGTCCATTATCAAGAGGTAGACCAGGCAGTCATCTTTGTTAGAACGAATCCCCTCTACTCAGTCAAGATCTAGCTGTCTCTAATTTCTACCTGACTTCCCTCCGGAACAATAGGAAGTGAGTCTGATGACAGCCTTATCACTCCTAAGCCTTCCTTAAAAGAGAATAAATGTCTTCGATCTCTAAATTCTTTGACATCTGGGTGCCCTCATCAGCTTTGTCTTTTGGAAACTGGAAGAAGGTTAAATTGGGCCGCAGACGACAGTTGAAGGGATCAGGGAGAAAGGGAGGGAGGAGGGAGGCAAGGGTAGGTTATTCGCCAGGGAGGGAGAGGCAGTGCTGAGAGCAGCAGCGCTTTGGGTGCAAGGCGAGCAGAGGGGAGACCTGGAGGCTTTAAGAAGGAGAAAAGAGAATTAGGAAGAGATGTCTAGGGTGGATTCTTGGAATGTACAGTGTGCATCCTACTCTGCATTTCTCCCCCAAATTTTTATGCAAACGTTCGTTGCTAGCCAATGATCTGGTGTGAGAGGTCTCTTTATGTTGACTGCAACACAGTCAAGGCAGAAACTGCTTGCAGGAGACAGCATCCGGGTAATGACTGCTAAGCAAAGTGCCTGGTAACCTGCTTTGGGTGCAGAAGCTGGGTCGTGAGAGTACAGGTTGGAAGGACACAAGAAAACACAGAGATCCCAAACAGGAATTTCAGAGTGAGAGAGCAGAAAAGCGAAGAGTAGAGAATGGGTTGAAAGTCTGTAGAAAAAGGCAGCTGATGAGTAATTCTTGGTGTCCGGATAGCTCAAGTATTCTTTTTTAAAAGAAAATTAAATTTCTTATTTTATGATAATTGACGTTTCACATGCAATTGTAAGAAATGGGGCGAAGAGATCTTGGGCACCTTTTACCCAGTTTCTCCAGTGGAAATATCTTATAAAACTTGTCAAATAAAAAAATGTTTAAAAAAACTTATTAAAAACTCATAGAATAAAATTTGTTAAATTTAAAAAAACAGAAAAATATTCTACAAAATCACAACCAGGATATTGACATTGATACAACCCACTGATCTTATTCAGGTTTCCCAGTTTTACTTGTACTTGTGTGTGAGTATGCGTGTATTTAGTTCTATGCAATTTTTATCACACATGGATTCATATATCTACCTTCACAGTCAAGATACAAAACAGTTCCATCACCACAAAGATTCCATATATTGCTTTTTATAACCACACACGGCTCTCTCACATCTCACACCCCACCACCCCTAACCTCTGGCAACTGCAAATCCATTCCCTATTTCTATACTTTTGTCCTTTCAAGAATGTTGTATAAATGGAATCATATGCTATATAACCTTTGGAGACCGGCTTTTTTTCATTCAGTACAATTACTTGGAGATTCATCTAAGTTGTAACATGTATCAATAGTTTGTTCCTTTGTATTTCTGAATAGTACTCCATGGTGTGGATGTTTTTTAAATAATTCACCTTTTAACCCATCACCATTCATTCCCTGCCTTTTGCTACAGGCATCAACCCCCCTCCCCCCGTCTGCTCTGTCCCACTTGCATATCTTGGTTTAGGGCATCTGGGTTACTTCCAGTTTTTGCATATTATGAATAAAGCTGCCATGAACATTTATGTACAGGTTTTCGTATGGTTCGTTTCTCTGGGATAAATGCCAAGAGTGAAATTGAAAGGCTTTCTGGTATCTGCCTGTTTGGTTTTATTTATTTTTTCATTTTTTATTTTTTTATTTCGGCATATTATGGGGGTACAAATTTTAAGGTTTCAATAAATTCCCTTTCCCCCTCTCCCACCCCAAGTCTGAGTTTCCAGCATGACCATCCCCCAGATGGTGCACATCTCCCTCATTATGTATGTATATACCCGCCCCCCCTCTGGTTTTATTTTTTTAAAAAACCTGCCAAATTCTCTTTTTCAGAGTCACTATATCATTTTAGATTTTTATCAGAAATGTACTTTTAAGAGAATGCTACTATTTTAAGTTACTTCTGTTATTCTAATGTAAATATATTCTATTACTCTACACTTTGACCCAAGTCTGCTACACGCATGAGTGCCTCGCAAAGTCAAGGACTAGGGCCAGTTTCCATGCCATTGCTGATGCTGATAGAAAGCCGAAGATGATGGCAGGAGATGAGATAATTCGTGGGGTGCAGGCCCTCAAAGCCGTGAGAGTGAAATCCCCCTGGAAATTCACCAGAATCTTGGAGAATCTATTGGAATTCCCACAGGTGGAGAGACTTCAGTCAAGTACAATTCAATCTTCAAGTACAGGGTGTTTTCAGCTTACATCTGGTTTACAACTAAAATCTAGACTATGTGTAAGTCTGTTCTTTAAACTCTTTATATCTTATCTAAAGAAAAATTCTGAAGAAAAGTGATCACTTTATCATAAAGTTTAAAGAGAAATGCAAAATAAAACAAAACAACACACCCATCAGAATCCTCCCCGACCCCAAAAAACAGTCAATTGGTGGAAATGAGAAGAAACAAGAAGCCCCATGTACTGAGGGTAGGTGTGTAGCCTGGTGCAACCCACTGCAGAACAATCTGGCCGAAGTCAGTCAAATCAATTATGCACGCATATGTCCCATGCCTTGGGAATCCACTAATGCATCCATAGCCCAGAGAAACGTTCAATGTCTGCTGCAAAAGCAAACCCATGAGGATATTCATTGCAGCATTTAGTGGGCGCTGGAGGGATGCAGCCTACTTGCTTGTCACTGTAAGGTAGTGGAGACAAAAAGGTATGTAGTTGTGGAATGCACACTAAAATGACAAGCAGCCATTAGAAGCAACAAAGCTTTCAAAGAAAAAAACCAGAAGCACCACAGCAACATAGACAAATCTTAAACACAGTACTAAGTGGAACTGACCATCCAACCGACCAAGCAATCCAAGTGTTTCTATATTAGCAAAATAGAACTTATGTGAATTAAATGTACACACAGATAACACTATCCATATTAAAAGAATAACTACAGATTTAAGGATGCATATCAAAAACGTCAGGGTGGTGGTCTGTGAAGACTGGGAAGGGGAATGGAATGAGAGAACAAGTACAAAAAAATAAACCAGTATTCAACCGTGCCGCCTTGCGTGGATCAAAGATGTGCGTAAACCGTGAAGTACAATTAATTCAACATGAGACTTAAAGAAAAAGTGATCTTCATTTTCTTTGCACAACTCAATGCTTCTTTCTTTTCAGTTAAAATTAAATCAAAAGCAACATTTCCCCCGACTATTTCTTTTACTCATTAACACTGGTCCCTTGGCAAAATGGTAGCTGGAAAATTCAGCATTTGTAAAATTGATTTTTAACGCTGGATGAAAACAAATCTGAAATAAAATATTAGCTGGATTGAAACTTCTGTTTAAGCTCCCTGGAGCACACGCTCTCCTACTGGCTAAGACTCTCTAACGACAGCTCTCTTAACTGTTTGGTCTTTGCGCTGAGATTCTCCCAACATTTGTGTACTAAAAAAGAACATTAGCCTTCCTGGGGATGATAGAATTCCTAATCTCATGGGAAAAGCATTAAACACTGATGTTTGTCATTTAATGTAAGAAGCTTTTTACTTTTTTTAATCCAGGGATTGAAGCACATTGAAGTTTTTTTTGTTTTTTGTTTTGGATGAGTGAAGTTGATCCTGACAGCTTTTGTTTTCATTTTGTTGTGTGATAAGATTTCTTTATTGTGTGCCCCACCAGACAGTCTAGGCTCTTAGCAAACAAACCTCTTTGGAGGATGGTTGGGTATCAGCTTGGTGAAGATTCCTGTGGACTGTTTTCCTCTGGCTTTTTCCTCCTTGTATCTCCCATGTCCTGACTTAGTGACTAGTTTCTACCTGGCTACGTCTGCAACTGAGTCAAAACACTTCAGTTTAGATGGCAGGAAACCAGTCTTTGAAATCGCTATCACTTAATATACCTCGTCTGCCTCCCCAACCAAAGGGGTCAGGGGTTTATCTGGAGGTGGAATGAATAAAGGGAGTGAGCATCATTGCATGTTCGGGGCAGAACGCAGGGCACGCAGGCACAGTGAGAAATCATGCTAGCACATACATGGCACGATCAAAAATAGTGGAGAAGTCCCGGGGGGGGGGGGGATTTTAGGAGTATAATGAGCTAGGGGTTAATATTGGTCATTCTCTCAGCCTTGTGCACAGGTGGGATGCAGGGAGTAGGCTGCTCAGTGGGTCCTTGGGCACAATCTGTGGTGGGGTGTCGCTTATTTTGTTTTCTCTGGACAAACAGGGGGTGTAGGCTTTGTAGATACCTCATGGCTGCAAGGAGGTTCTGCCATTTCAGGGAAAGAAACTCAAAAGGGAATTCATCAGTGCAGCAGAAATGTATAAAGTTCTGGTCAGCAAATCTTACTGGCCTGGGAACTTGAAACATAAGAGAACTACAAAAAAAAAAAAAATACACAAAAAAGCGAACAAATAAAACTTGTAAAAAAAAAAAAAAAGTTTTCTTACTTATGGAGCCAGTTACAGGCAGATGCAAAAAGAAAATCCTTAAATAGGAAGATCCTTGGGGCCAGGAGATTTGGAAGCCACTTTTATGATTTCATGCGTCTCAGAAGTGACATCATAAAGGAGCCCCCAGGAAGTGAAATGTAAATGCAACTGTCAGCTCACCAGACTGGAAATGTTTGTCTTCCTTATCAAGAAACAGTGAATGAGAATCTATGGGGTGATACTGAGGAGAAGGGGCTATTTTGGAAATGCATTGACAAGAGGGAACCGAAGTGACCCCTGACTTTGTCACCATGTTACACGTGAAGGAATAATAATGGCTATTTATTGTACGAGCCTGGGAGACGCTTCACAAATAGCCCTCATTTCTTACGGCTGCTGGGAGGCCGCCCTGTGAGTGTGCTGGTTGATCTGATGTGTCAGCTTGGCTGGGCCACAGAGTGACTGGGTATTTGGCCAAACAGTACCCTGGGTATTTCTGGGAGGGTGTTTCAGATGAGATGAATGGGTGGATTTTGATGAAAGCAGATAGCCCTCCATAACATGGGGGGACCTCATCAAGTCAGGCCTGAACAGGACAAAAAGACCCACCTCCTTCCAGCAGGAGGGAGTTCTCCAAAGACTGCTTTCAGACTTCATCGGAAACATCGGCTCTTTCTGGCTCTGTAGCAGACTCCTCTGGACTTGAACTCAGCTCTCCTAACTCTTCCTCCCCCCAGACTTTGCACTTGCCAGTCTCTGTAATCGCATGAGCCAATTCCTTATAATCATTCTCCCTCTGTACATATGTACACACAACACAAACATCCTGTACGTAGGATTTCCCTGGAGAACTCTGTGATATTATCATCATCTTTATTTCACAGATAGGGAAACTGAGGCTCAGCGAGGACACCCAGGACATCGTAGAGATCGGTTCAAGCCCAGGTATGCCTGACTCTAGAACCTGAGCATTCACTTGGCCTCATGAGAAGGTGAAACATAAGAGAAATGATAACTCCAGAATTATATGGCCGGTAAGTCTATATTTTGAGTCCTGGCTTCCTCTCCATCTCACACGTTCTTTTGTTCCTGTTTTTGGTTAGGAGACATGGAGGCCTTAAACTCAGGAAGTTCCCAGTCCAGAGCTGCTGAGACAATCCAAACCTCCCCTGAATGATAAGGCCTGTGCACAGTGATAGACTGCCTCACCTGGGAGGCGGCCCCCCTTCTGTGTCCTCTGTCACCTGTATAAACAAACACAGGGGACATCGCTCTCAGGCACTTCAGCAAGATGTGTGGCCTCAGTGGGGTTATCAGCCAAACACTATATTTGGTTTTCAAATCACGGCATCTGTAAAAACCAATTTGTCAGGCTAATAAATTCAATTCTGAGTTAAAAAGCCCTGCAAGAGACTTGCAGCTTTGAATTCTTATTTTTAAATGTTTCATCTCCAGCCCTGAAAGGAAAAGCCCTTTCCTCCCCCTCAAGGGTAAGATTGTCTCATTCTTGTGACTCATATTCATCTTTCAAGATACAAGGTTTTTCACAGTTTTTTTCCTTTTGAAAGTGGGCGTCTTTTTTTTTTTTATCTCAGATTTAAACAATAACTCAATATCCCCGGTGCTTGACTGTTTCTGGAAATCTATTTAATTTCACAAAACAAGGTACCAAAGCATGCAGACGTGTACCATTTCCATTTTAATAGTATCACCTCTCCCTTAAGTTTGGATTTAGATGAATATAGCCAAATGCCTGGAACATTCTGCATTTTGAACACCGCTTCTTTGTGGATGGGATATCTATTTGACAGAAAGGCTTTTTATAATAGTTCAGACCCACTTTTGGAATATGAAGGCAAAAATATAAAACTTGAAATTCACCTATGTCCCCATTGCTTTGGGTTTGTTGGAAAAATGGATGAACAGGACCACAAATTGCCTACACTAAGGAAACAAGAAATTCATTTTGGGTAAAGATTTATGAGGTCTCTGAGACCTCAAGGAAGATGCATCAATTATTCGTGGCTTCTGTGGTTTTTTTTCCCTGTCTCAACTGCCTTGCCTAAAATTGTGATGAATTATGTCTTAACCCAGATCACATGTGCTCAGCTATTAACTTCCCTCTCACTCCTTTAAAGCGAAAGGCTGCCACTGCTCGTCTGCAAGCTCATTTCTTTTCTGTTAGGGAGTAATTCACTTCTTGGATGTGTTTTCCTCATTTTGAAAAACATTTTGCTTTTTACCTTGTTGGGTTTTCCTGGGCAGTGGACAGAGGATGGGATTTGCAGTCAGTTCAAATCTTTGCTCTGCAATTTGACTAGCTGGGTGGCCTTTAAGATTAAACTTTCAAGTTTTCTAGCCCTCAGTCTTTCTAGCACCTTTGCAGTGGGTCAAACATCACCCCCCAGGATAGTTCTGAAGAATGAGTATGTTTGTCCTTAAACAGGTCTGCACCCAGTGCCTGACACAGTAAGGTCTCCAAGAAAGGTACTGGATACCCCACAAAACACTGTGGTCATGTTCATGACCACATGTTACCTTTACATTACCTTTCTATTCCTACAGATGAGTACATCACGTTCCACCATTCTTTTTATAGAGATGAGAACCTCAGGCAGGGAGTATTTAAATGCATCACTCAAGGCCACTAAGAATCAGTAGCAGATCTAGTATAACATTCTATCCTCTTCTTGGTTTATTGACATGATTTCTCTCTTTCTGAACATGTTCCATTAAAGGAAAACCCATCAGTTCTGACATCACTTGCAGGAATTTTCTTATCCACAAAGGTCTAGTTCTTATTTCACTGCATGATTTTAAGACTTTGATACAACAGAGAGCTAATCCTCATTCTATACTTAAGAGGGAAGCAGTGGGGATTTAATTTTTAAGATTCAAGTTATTATGTTAATGTGCTTAAATATCCCATATGCATGTGGACCCCTAGTGAAAACTATGTGGCATTAAATCTAATTAATTTTAATTGACATAATTATATATTATTTATCATGTGCAACATGTTATGTGTATACATTATAGGATGGCTAAGTCAAGCTAATTAACAAATGCATGGAGGAAAGAAATAGCAGAGGATGTAAACAGGTGGAAGAATATACTATGCTCATGGGTCGGCAGAATCAACATTGTTAAAATGTCTATACTACCCAAAGTGACCAAAAGAGTCAATACAATCCCTATTAAAATAACATCATCATTTTTCACAGATATAGAAAAACTAATTTTATGCTTCATATGAAACCAGGGAAGACCCCATATAGCAAAAGCAATCCTAGGCAATAAAATCAAAATGGGAGGTATCAATTTACCAGACTTCAAACTACACAAGGCTATAGTAATTAAAACAGCTTGGGACTAGCATAAGAACAGGGACACTGACCAGTGGAACAGAACAAAGAACCCAGATATGAAACCATCCTCATATAGCCATCTAATCTTTGACAAAGCAGACAAAAACATACACTGGGGAAAAGAATCCTTATTCAATAAATGGTGCTGGGAAAACTGGATAGCCACATGCAGAAGACTGAAACAAGACCCACACCTTTCACCTCTCACAAAAATCAACTCACGCTGGGTAACAGACTAGAACCTTAGGTGTGAAACTATTAGAATTCTAGAGGAAAACATTGGAAATACTCTTCTAGACATTGGCCTAGGCAAAGAATTTATGAAGAAGAACCCAAAGGCATCACAGCAACAACAAAAATAAATAAATGGGACCTGATCAAATTAAAAAGCTTCTGCACAGCCAAAGAAACCATTATGAGAGCAAACAGACAACCTACAGAATGGGAGAAAATTTTCACAAGCTACATATGTGATAAAGGGCTGATAATTAGAATCTATTTAGAACTCAGGAAAAACAGCAAGAAAAAAATCAAACCACCCTATCAAAAAGTGGGTAAAGGACATGAATAGAAACTTTTCAAAAGAAGACAATGGCCAACAAACATATGAACAAATGCTCAACATCTCTAATCATCAGGGAAATGCAAATGAAAATTATGATTTATCACTTATCTCCAGTGAAAATGGCCTTTATCAAAAAGTCGCCAAAGAATAAATGTTGGTGTGGATGCGGAGTGATAGGAACACTCCTACACTGCTGGCGGGACTGCAAACTAGTGCAACCTCTGTGAAAAGCAATATGGAGATACCTTAAGGAGATACCTTAAAGAGATACAAGTAGATCTACCATTTGATCCAGCAATACCATTACTGGGCATCTACTCAAAAGAACAAAAGACACTCTATAAAAAAGACATGTGCACTTGAATGTTTATAGCAGCACAATTCACAATTGCAAAGATGTGGAAACAACCCAAGTGCCCATCAATACATGAGTGGATTAATAAAATGTGGTATATGTATACCATGGAGTACTATTCAGCTATAAGAAACAATGGTGATATAGCACCTCTTGTATTTTCCTGAATAGAGCTGGAACCCATACTACTAAGTGAAGTATCCCAAGAATGGAAAAACAAGCACCACATGTACTCATCAGCAAATTGGCATTAACTGATCAACACCTAAGTGGACATACAGGAATAACATTTATCAGGCATCGGGCAGATGGGAGGGGAGAGGGGGGGTGGGTATATACATAAGTAATGAGTGTGATGTGCACCATCTGGGGGATGGACACGCTTGAAGCTCTCACTCTGGTTGGCAAGGAGGGAGAAGGCAACACGTGTAACCTAAACATTTATACTCCCATAATATGCTCATGACCTCCTATTTTTTTTGTGGTGTTATTGACTATAATCACCACATTATACAATGTATCTCTTAAACTTATTCCTCCTAACTGAAATTTTGTATCTTTTGACCAACATCTCTCCAATATCCCTCAGTCCCCAGACCCTGGTAGCTACCATTCTATTGTCTACTTTTATGAGTTCATCTTCTCTTAGATTCCACATAAAAGTCAGATCATGTGGTAGTTTTTCTTCTATGCCTGGCTTATTTCACTTAACATAATGTTTGCCAGGTTCATCAAAGATGATAGGACTTTCTCCTGTCTAAATACTGGATAGTATTTCACGGTGCATACAAACACATATGCATACCATATTTTCTTTATCCATTCATCCACTCATGGACACTGAAGTGGATTCCATGTCTTGGGTATTGTGAATAATGCTGCGATGAACATGGCAATGCACATAACACTCCAACACACTGATTTCATTTCCTTGGGATAAATACCCAGCAGTGGGATTGCTGGATCATATGGTAGTCCTATTTTTATTTTTTTGAGGAAACTCCATACCATTTTTCATAACAGTTGTATTAATTTACATTCCCACTATCAGTGTACAAGGGTTCCCTTTTCTCTACATCCTCACCAACACTTGTTATCTTTTGTTATTTTTTTTAATAATAGCCATTCTAATGGGCATGAGGTGATATCTCAATTGTGGTTTTGATTTGTATTTCCCTGATGGTTAGTGATATTGAGCATCTGTTCTTATACTTGTCATTTTTATGTTTTCTTTGGAAAAATATCTATTCAAGTTTTTTGCCCATTTTCGATAGATTATTGCTATTTTCTTATGTATTTTTGATATTAACCCCTTATCATGTATAGTTTCCAGATATTTTGGATTGTTAAATGGTCTAAGAAAATAGTTATCTATAAGTCATTTCAATTTATCCACTAATATCAGAGCCAAATGGGATAAAATGTGTTGAGAAACTGTTGAGTACCAGGGTAGTTGGAATGGTTCCTAGACAGTGGTATGCTCTGCTTTCCTACGGAAATGATGTAAGTAATGATGTCACTGCCTTCCATTCAAATTACCATCTATTATCTTGCCAGTCATCTTGTTCTTAGAAGTTTTTGAGAGTTTTGGAGAAAACAACATTGGTTTGTTTCTAATTTATTCCTTTCTTTATCTTTTCCTTTTTTAGTTCTAGAATAATTGCATTCTGAAGGGAAAAGGCCAAGGCATATTAAAGGATGAAGTTTTGATTACTGAATGGTTTAGGTGATGTTAATACAAGAAATGTTACTATATTTAAAATCTTTGGGGAGCCCTCTTGTTTCCCTGGGTTTGATTCAAAACAAAGGAGGGAAAGGTCTTACGTGATCAAACTGAATCTCTCCGGGTGAATCACACGTATAAAAATATTTTCCTGTATCAGAGGAATAGGCTCTCATAGGCAGGAAAAATAATAGGAGCTGAAATAGTCATGGGACATGGAAATTAGATGAAACGGTTTGAAAATGTTATAGTTCCTGGCAGTGCAGGCAAGATTATGGATTGAAAACAACTCAAGGAACTTTCCTAACAATGTGTCACTAATCAGCATTTTCATATTGTTCAATTTCCTGCTTCCTTATGTATGAAAACTATTTATCGACCATATTCTTCTCTTTTTGGTAGAAGCCTTTACTTCCCCCCACCCCACTTCTCCCTCCCTTTACATTACAGACTGGAGTTCCAAACACTGACTATGCAAAATGTTTTAATCAGCAGGGCCCTTTCAGATCAGAAGCAGGACAGAAGACCTGTAAGGGTGTGAACAGACATTTAGGAAACAAGAACTAGAGGATGACAAGTGAACCAGTTAGATTCTCTTGGTTATAATTAATAGAAAATCCTACTCATCTGATGAGCAAATTTACTATCTCACAAAACAGGAAGGCTAGACATAGCAAAGTCTCCAGGGTTGATGGAATCACTGTTCAAAGATAAGCAACATTTTTTTCTGTCTTTCCAAACTTCTGTCCAAAGCATTAGCTTTATTCTAATGCTGGGCATCCTCCTGGTTATAAAATGACTACAAATAAATGGGCCAATATGCTTTCTTATTCACATCCAATAGAAGCAAGAGAGAAATAGCCCAGACTCTGATTCATCTCAGGCAGGGGCCCGCCCTAAACCAAAACCAGCAGCTGGGGTAGAGGTCTTACACCAATTGGCTGAGTTGAATGAATCAAGTTTTCCCTTTGGAATTGAGGAGGAGGAGGAGAATAAAGTTAGATATCTGTTAGGAAGGAGAAAGGAGAAATGGATATTGGGTTGGCAAAAGACTATATCACACAGGGTTGTCTGCTGACAAAATACACAAAATTATTCTAGTAATTGAAACGATGAAAACATCTTAGGTAAGCCTTATTCCCATCAGTGCAATGACAGACCCCAGCTGACTTAGTACATATAATTCGTTCTCCCATTTTACAGATAGGGAAACTGAGAACAAGCATGGCATGGTTATTAAGCATCAGAGCTGGGATGTGAAACCCAGGCAGCCTGGTTCCAGTGACTGTAATCTCAACTGCTACAATATAACCACTCATGTTTCAGTGAATGCCACCCAGATGAGCCAAGAAATTTCCACCAGTCAATTCAAAGCAAACTAAGGTCACATAAAGGGAGCTTATGACATCCACCACGCCACACAACACAGCATTGCCTATAATTACAATGCAGGAAGCACCAGGCAGCAGTGAGCTCCATTGCTATAGGATGGCTAACGTCCCAGAACAGCACACATCCCTGGCAAAGCGTATGGTTATCTACACCCCTGACCTTCTCTGCGAGATGCCTCTGTAAACTCTCCCTGACACCTGTGGTTCCATCTTTCCATCATTTTAGCCAGCCCAGTTCTCCTTGGCCCTTTCTTCACAAGAGACTGATGACAGCTCACAGTGGCATTTGTCTTTAAGGCAGTGGTTCTCAACCAGGTTCTCAGTTTTGCCTCCAAGGGGACACTTTGCAATGTCTAGAGACATTTTAGGACCTCACAGTTGGGAGATGGGCAGAAGTGCTCCTGGCATTCAGAGGGTAGAGGCCAGGGGTGCTGTAAAACACCCCACAATGCACAGGTCAGCCTCCCACCAAGAATTATCCACCCCAACATGTCAATAGTGCCAATGCTGAGAAACTCTGCTGAGGAGGAGGGCGCGTGTTAAGCACGTGGTAGAATTTCAGGCATGAGGTCTTGGGGAGCGGGGTAGGAGAGGGTCTCTTGAACTCCACGCCTTCTACTTCTCCCCAAACGATGAGCATAGCCATGTGCCTGGCTCTCTGCTTGACTAAGTAATAAGACAGAAATGCTATCTTGATATGTGTCTTTGTTTGTTTCCTTGTGCGTAAGTACTTTTGGGGAGAGGATCCATCTAACTTTTTATATAATCCAAATTCCTGGCACTGACATAATTTTCCTTGTATATGCATAGAATATGCATATACATATTACAATATTACAATATGCATATACATACAGAAAGAATGTTTATGATTTCTTAAAATGTCACTGAACCATATAATTATTACTTTTAAGGTCATCATGCAAAAATATTACTCCCATGCTGCAGTGGGAGCTCTTCTCCCCCTGGGCCCTCGGATGGGGTGGGGGCCACACTCGTCAGCCTGGCCCGTGCCCAGCAGCCAACTTAGAACAGGTGCGGACCTGGAGAATCTGTTTAATTAAAATAAAGCATAGCAAAGGCCCGTGGTGAATGGGGCAGTGGGTAAAGGGCTCGTGAGATCCAACCTGAGTAATCCCTCCCTGATTCTATTACCCAGCCTTTCAGTCTCTTTATTACGCAATTGCATGAAAGATTTGTACATACGGAATCTTGTCCCATTCACCTGCCCTTTGACAAAATAATTCCAGTTGTAAGACAGTTGTCAACGGAAAAAAGCCAAACTCTGTAAAGTAATTTTAAAGAGATTTATTCTGAGCCAAATTTGAGGACCATGGCCCGGAGCCACTGCCAAGAGGCCCTGGGCAAGTGGACAAGCTGTGGCTGGGTTACAGTTTGGTTTTTACACATTTCAGGGAGACAGGGGTTACAGGTAAAGTCATAAATCAATACGTGGGAGGCACACATTGGTTTGGCCCAAAAAGGTGGGACATCTCAAAGCAGGGGCTTATAAATTATAGGTGGGTTTAAAGATTCTTTGGTTTGTCACTGGTTAAAGACATGAAGCTTTGTCTAAAGGCTTGGAATGTTTCAACATAAGGAGCTATTATCAGAAATAAGCCACCAGACATAGATTTGTTGTGTAAATTGAGGACCTGCAGGTTTGTCTTGTATACCCTTAGGCCTGTTAATGGGTTACAAAGGAAGTCCCCAAGAAGGGAGGGGGGCATGATAAGGCATGTCTGACCTCCCTCCTCCTGGCAGACAATTTAATTTTTAGGATATTCCTTTGGCCACCAGGGGGTCCATTCAGTCAGCCAGTGGGGGCGGGGGTGAGCATTTTAGTTCACATAGTATTTAACAATTTAACATTTCTTTCAACAGCCACTTCTCACGCTCCAGCACATATGCTCGATTACAATAACACTGTTCCATTTTAGACGTAGACTGACAGCTATAAGTTGGCCATTCGGCCAAGATTCTCCCCAAGGGGCTTTCAGAGGGAACTTCCCTGTGTTGAAACAGAACCCACAAACAACAAACACAGACGACGAAACAATGCCAAGGTCTTCCAACAAATGGGAGCCATCCAAATGAGAACTAAATTCTCAAATGAGAACAAACACCTCCTAATCCAAAGAGGAATGAATTGCCCATGCTCCCCAGGAACCATGCAAACGAGCTCCAAATCCAAACCAGGTTCCCCAGTTCCACTCAACCGTGACCTCCACCCCAAATGGCAACTCCCAACAAACCCAAACAAAGTGCCACGGGGCAGGAAGGCCTGAAAACCTCCCAAACGGGTGGAATACAGGGTCTCCGGAAGCAAACCGGGGAACTTACTCAGACAAACCGCCAAGGCATCCATCCAGACGCTTCTCAAATCCATTTCCTTTTCCTCAGCAGAGTTAAAGCTGCTTGCAGCTGCACCTAATTCAGAGAAGAGAGAAGCAGGTATTCCCTCGAGCTAATCAGGCTCTGGCAGCTGCTGGGATGGTTGTTCACTCTCTTACCCTAAAAGGCAAAGCTCCTACCCACAGCTTGACCCTGGGGCTGCTCCCTGCCTCTTTCAGCAGTCCCAGGGTGCTGTTCCCCTGGGGTGCCAAGGGGCCCAGCCAGGGCCGCCAAATTCTGTTACTGAAAGTTTGTCACTTCTCCCCCAAGGCCGCATCAGAATAATGAGGATAAATGGTTTGCAGTGAAGGAAAGAGAAGTTTATTTATTTGCTGGCAAATGAGGAGAATGGCAGATTTGCATCTGAAAGTTGTCCTATTTATAAGCAGAAATACAAAGCTTTTAAAAGGCATTTTCATCTTGGGGCTATTGCTATTCAATGATAGTGGATGGCCCCATCAGTCCCATCTGCAGGTGAAGACAATCTCTCAACTTCTACCCCTGGACAATCCCATTAAGCAATCACTTTTGGAACAAAAAAGTGCTTCTGGTTACTGGCCTCAAGCAGAGATCCAGTTTTTAATTCTCAAAAAGAGTTGTTGGGGGGCGTTTAAAGAGACAACCGATAAAACATCTTTGTCCTTTGTCGGGGCTTTGACTCTGTTGCATTATGACTTACAGTCAAACAGGGTGGGTCGCGTAAATTTTTTATGGCTCTCTGTTGGGAAAAGGGGCTCTGGCTTTTATGACCCACCTAGGGGAAGACTGGGTCTTGTTTCCATGGCTACCCTCAGGGGGAGACAGGGACTGACAGGCAGGAGGACAGGGAGAAGGTAACAGAGAAAAACTTTTGCTTTTTTTTTTTTGAGACAGAGTCACACTTTGTTGCCCAGGCTAGAGTGAGTGCCGTGGCGTCAGCCTAGCTCACAGCAACCTCAAACTCCTGGGCTCAAGCAATCCTCCTGCCTCAGCCTCCCGAGTAGCTGGGACTACAGGCATGCGCCACCATGCCCGGCTACTTTTTTCTATATATATTAGTTGGCCAATTAATTTCTTTCTATTTATAGTAGAGAAGGGGGAGTCTCACTTTTGCTCAGGCTGGTTTCAAACTCCTGACCTCGAGCAATCCCCCTGCCTCGGCCTCCCAGAGTGCTAGGATTACAGGCGTGAGCCACCGCGCCCAACCAAAGTTTTGCTTTTGAGGGTTTCATTTTGGGAGACTGATTTAGGAGCATTATCACCCTAGCACATTTCCTATCATTCCATGAACACAACAAAGGGAGAATATATATTTGGGAAACAGTGAGAGAATTCATTGTTAGGCTCTTCCACTAAGAGGCTGGATTAAGGCATGGCATTGATTTGTCCCTGGTGCCTTTCAAACCCACTGTGATTTCCGGGTCCCTCCCCCAAACTACCTTCCACCCTCCCATGTCCCTGGTCATGACAAGCACGTGCTCATTTCTCTCTTGGCCTGCAGGGCTGACCAGCTGGTGGGAGCTTTGGGGCTGGGGGCGGCACGGGAGGTTGAGCCTTCCTGTCAAGGCCAGTGTCTTGGCTTTGGGGACAGGAGAGGAAGATGTGATGAAAGAAGGGCAGAGAGTCTGGGAATGGACGTGGACAGCACAGCCCTGGATGACAAGCTCCAGCAACTGCCTCCCTTGCCAGCACCTTTTCAGCAGATTTCATCTCTCAAGCTGCTTTCATTTCCCTAGTTTTCTGCAAAACAACATGCCAGGACAGCCTGCCATGGCCTGTGAGCCAGAACTCAATGGCTTGTGGAGCTGGTTCGAGTTCGAATTACCTCTGTTTTTACATTACCTGTGACTTTATTCCACCTGTCTTGTCCTTCCCTGCCCAAAACAAGACTTAGCCCCTTTTCCAGGCAAGGTGTGCCTCACACACATGCCCCATCTCGCTGTGCCCATCTCATCATGGACCTCTTTGCAGGATGGTGACACATTGCCAACTCTGCGGTCCCCGTCTGTGTGTCTTTGCCCTCATCCCCACATCCAATGGTCTTTACTTCCATTATCTCTCTCTCCTAACCCCACTGCTGCTGTCTGAAACCAGGCCCTCATTTCTTCTTTGCCAACCATTTAAAAAGCCGGGGGCTCTGGGAAATCTCTTTGATTCTGTGCCTTGTTTGTTCCCATCTCCTTCCTGGAATGCAAGTGTGATGGCTGGAGGTCCAGCAAACGTTTTGCATCTTGAGGACACAAGCTACAGATGGTACCCTGGTGATGGTGGAGTAAAGAGATGGAAGGAGCACAGGTGCCTGGTCACTTTTGGGGAGTTGTCACACCAGCCTTGGATTGTCAGCCTCCAGACCTCTTTTATATGAAACAATAAACTCGTATTTGTTTAAGACAGAGGTCACCAAACTGTTTTTGTAAAGGGCTGTGTAGTAAATATAGTAAATTATTTATCATGGTAAATATAATTTACCATGAGAAAATATCTCAGGCTTTGTGGGCCGTATGGTCTTGTTGCAACCGCTGAATTCTGCTATTGCAGAGCGAAAATAGCCACAGACAACACAGAACCAAATGGGCATGACTGCGTTCCAATAAAACTTTATTTACAAAAACAGGCAGTGAGTAGACGTGGCCTATGAGCCATATTTTGCCCACCCCTATTTAAGCCATTGGTATTAGAGCTCTGCTACCAGCAGCTGAATCCAGTTCCCACCTATATTAGCTGGCTTTGCTAAGGCTGCCAGAACAAAATTCCACAGACCAGGGGCTTAAACAACACAAATTTATTTCCTCACAGTTCTGAAGGCCAGAAGTGCGAGATAAAGGTGCGAACAGGGCTCCTTGTTCTGAAGCCTCTCTCCTTAGCTTGGAGATGGAAAATTCCTTACTGTGTCCTCACATGATCTTTCCCCTCTGAGCGTGTATATACCCTGGTGTCTCTTTTTTTGTGTCCAAATTTCCTCTTCTTGTAAAGACATCATGTGAGCTTGGATTAAGGTCCATACTAACGGCCACATTTTAACTTAATCAGCTCTTTAGAAGTCTTGTTCCAAAATACGGTCACATTCTGAGGTACCGAGGGTTAGGACATCAGTACATGAATTATGAAGGGACACAATTCAGCCTGTAACACTAACCAATCCCATAGTGCCATTTACAGCTGTTTAACTTTGGGCAGTTATTTAGTCGCTATGAGTATCTGTACTCTCATCTATAAAATAGGGACAATAAAACACATTTTTGCAGATTTAGTAGGAGAATTAGTGACAATATATGTAACTAAAAGCTCATTTTGAGAGATCTAGATCACTCTTTTTTGGCCCTTCCAGCCCCAGACAGAGAAGAGAGGTGAGCATGCATGGAGCAGATGGAATGGAAGGACAGGCCAGTTCAGAGATTGGAGTGGCCATAGCCTGAGCTTTCTACAGGGGATCAGAGAAAAGCTGCCAGTGATTACACTTACCAAAAATTAAGGAGAAGCCAGAATATCTGTGTCCCAGAAGGAATGTGTTGTTAAGGAGAAAGAGGATCAAAAGATGGAATGCCAAGTTCATCTAGATTCTAATTGGATTAATTGGTCCTTTGTTCCAAATGACTTGAATTTTATTTTTTTATTTTATTTTATTTTTGAGACACAGTCTCACTTTGTTGCCTGGGGTAGAGTGCTGTGGCGTCAGCCTAGCTCACAGCAACCTCAAACTCCTGGGCTCAAGTGATCCTCCTGCCTCAGCCTCCCGAGTAGCTGGGACTACAGGCATGCGCCACCATGCCCTGCTAATTTTTTCTACATATTTTTAGTTGGCCAATTAATTTCTTTCTATTTTTAGTAGAGATGGGGTCTTGCTCTTGCTCAGGCTGGTCTGGAACTCGTAAGCTCAAACAATCCACCTGCCTTGGCCTCCCAGAGTGCTAGGATTACAGGCGTGAGACACCACGCCATGTTATTTGATGTCGAGAGACTGAGTGGTTTCCCTGTGGGTAGGAAATGGTTATACGAATGTCAACATCCCAGACTTTGGATAGGTGCCCTAGGATTAATGATTAGTGATTCCCCTTGCACAAACATGCCTTCCTTGGCAGAGAGCTGAGAAGTTTTCAGGTGGAGGACCAGCAGATTGATGAAGATCAGAACTACAGTCAGTAACAGAAAACAGCAATAGCCAAGTTTCCACATCTGTTCATGTCAAAAATCCTGCCTGATGAGAAAAATATAAGAAATTAAATTTTTTTAAAAAAGGAGATATTTGTTACTATACTCTAAGTCTTGTTGCAAAGAGAATGCGGAGGGTTGAATTCGCTTACAAATGAAACTTGAGTATTACAGTATGGTGACATTGGCAGTGACAATTTCTTTTGGCACCTGGGCTACACAATATCCTTTTACTGTTAGAAAGTGTTGAATAATAGGCTTTCTTAGCGGCAAGTGAAATTCACCTCTGACCAGAATGACAGATTCCAAAAGCTGGGAGTTGGCTCGAGTACTCAACTATGAGGAAGAACCAACATATTGAGAATTCGATTTATTTATGTGTCTATTGCGAAACTATGAATTCACTGGGCCACATTTATTAAGCACCAGGATATTCTTTTTCCTAAAGGACCTCACAGTTTAATGGTGCAGACAGAACTGAATGTGACGCCACTGCCTGCCTGCTGGGTGCTGGTTTGGAGAAGGCAGGTGACATCAAGATGATGGAACAATAGTCCCAGACCTGACCTCCTGGTCACCCTGTGGAGGACTCTGCTACTGGACCCACCGATGCCTGCCTACTGGCACCCGTGTGGCCACGTGAACTGCCCTAGTTCACTGCGAAATCCTCCAGGGTGGCTCTCTGCCTGGCCTCAGTAGCACTGACCACGGTGGCCCTGCTGACAGCCTTCTCCCCTCTCGCCTTCTTCATTTGTGGCACCAACCAAGTGATGCTGCTGCCAAGATGCAGCCTTTCCCAGTTCCTCAGTGGGAAAGCAGTTCCAGTTCTGCTTCTCTCCCTTGCTCATGGCCGAAAGGAAAAAGGAAGAAACAAAACCAGAGTCTGTTCCAGGCATACGTAATAGTCTTCTGCTTTTTACTTCCAGGAATTGAGAAAGCAAGGGACTCCTGGGTTTGGATCTTTCCAGCCACCCCTTTGGGGAAAGCTCCTTGCCATCCTTCCAGAATGGGTAGGAGATTGAGACAGCCAGGCTTACACTACTTGCACAGAATCCCCTTATATTACAGCCACTATAGCAGACACACGAGCCTGCTTGATGTGGGTGGAGTGGAGAAATGTTGACCGCAGTAGCACAAGATAGCTGTGTGCACATTCCCTTCCAACAGTTAGGCATGTATTTTAGTTATACCTCATGCCATCATTCAGCAAACAAGTTTTGAACACTACCATTTGTCAAGAACTGTACTGGACAGAAGCTGGGGGTATTCTCACATTTATTCAAAAACGTTTATTCAATGCCTACTGGATAAATGATAAATGAGGCAGAGCCCCTGCCTACTGTGATCATAGTTTAAACCTCCATGGGGGTGGGGGGAAGTCTCTCGATTTTTACAATGTGCTCATGTCTCTATTCATAGTTTCTTGAGTCATATGTGGACCTGGGTATATTTACTGAACCTCCTTGAAAACTTCCTGTGCTAATCAGTCAACATAACCCTGACCCCAGAAAGTTCTCATATACACTGTTGCATTTAAAAAATATTTTTAGGTATGGCATCATCTCCCCACATTTTCATGCTTTAGGCACCTGTTCTAAATCTTTCCATGCAGTCTGGCATATTCGTCAGAGATGCTGACTAAACACCTAGAAAAGAAAAAGATAAGCTAAAGGAGTTAGATCAGTTATAGTATACTTCAGCTCTGTAATTTCTGTTGGTACCTTTTTTTTTTTTTTTTAACTTTCTCTTTGTTTAAAATTTCAGATTGTTCTCCTGCCTCTGGTGAGCAGCTTTATTACCATGATTTTGAATTCCTTGTCAGGGAAATCATATATCTCCATGTCACTTGTGTCAATTTTGGGAGATTTATATTGTTCTTTTATTTGGAATATATTTTCCTGCTTCTTCATTTTCTTTGGCACTCTATGCTGGTTTCTGTACATTATATAAGATAACTGCCTCTCCTAGTGACGTCAGTGATAACTCTATGTCTATTGATCGGTACTGGAACAAGTTTGCTCATATGTTGAGCATCCCACCATTACAGCTTCCACCTAAGAGACTGCATCCTAAACCTCCTAGCTCTGAGAGGGTATTAGACACACACAAGTCTTTCTAGATCACAAGAAAAAAGTGGCAAGGTCTCATATCCACCTCTTTCTAAGATATTCACCCATAATAGTATATCCCAATCAATACATAGCTACATAAAATACCCATGCTACCATGTATCTTATTCTCTTACTAACATTTCTCCTTCCAGTCTCTGCTTTTCTCTTAACCTTATTACAACGATCATAAGCTGAAGAGGGAGAATGATATAAAAACTGGTTTACATTTCAAACTATAGACCTGATACTGAAATTCACGAACGGAAAATCTGAGTTATAAATAAGTAAAGATTCATATTCTGATGAGATCGGGCATGTTCAGGGTGGTATGATCGTAAACAGGATTCATATTCCGAAGCCCAAGACATACTCTTAGATCTGAAGCATCTAATATCCTATCAGTATTTCATCAAGAAAGAAGCAGGCAGATGAGTGGGGCCAGGATTTCAAGCTGGAGGGACATAAAACAAGATGGAAGGAGAACTTTCATTAAATGATGGTCTAGTACCAAAAACTCACTGATATTATTCATTCATTCATCTAACAAATATTTTTTGAGAGTTTACCCTAGGTCTGCCACTGAATAATATCAGTATTATCCCCATTTTACCTCTGAGGAATCAGAGCCGCTGATTTAAAAGTAATTCAATAAAAAAGACATTTGCACCATTTGATCCAGCAATCCCATTATTGGGCATCTACCCAAAGGAATAAAAAGACGTTCTATAAAAAAGACACCTGCATTCGAATGTTTATAGCAGCACAATGCACAATTGCAAAGATGTGGAAACAACCCAAGTGCCCATCAATACATGAGTGGATTGATAAAACGTGGTATATGTATTCCATGGAGTACTACTCAGCCATAAAAAACAATGGTGATTTAGCACCTCTTGTATTTTCCTGGATAGAGCTGGAACTTTTTCTGCTAAGTGAAGTATCACAAGAATGGAAAAACAAACACCACATTTACTCATCATCAAATTGGTACTGATTGATCAACACTTATGTGCATATATAGTAACATTCATCAGCTGTTGGGCTGCGAAGGTTGGGAGGGAGGGGAGAATTGGTATATTCACACCTAATGGGTGCTGTGTGCACCATCTGGGGGATGGACATGCGTGGAGCTCTGACTTGGGTAGGGAAAAGGAAATATATTGTGACCTAAACATTTGTATCCCCATAATATGCTGAAATAAAATAAAGAACTAAAAAAAAAAAAAAAGTAATTGACCCAGTAACCACAGGATTTCAAATCAGATCTACATAAAGAAGCTCATGTTCTTTCTCTTATGACAAAGCATGGAAGGAAGTATTAATAAAAGAAGGAAGTATTAATAAAAGAATATGACTAGGAGACGAGAAAGAGGGTGAGAAGAAGATTCCAATGATGAGCAATCACATAGGCCCATAACATCCTAAGTCTCCAAAACAAACAAAAAAAAAAACTTTGACTCACATATTAGCCAAAAAATGTTTTAATATACTCTATAGACAATAAATTTTCCACAATATTCTACTTCTTCTACCAGTAAAAATTTTCTATGAATTCAATAATAAACAAATTTTAAAGGCTTTATAGCATAAATCACTATGATTCCCAAAATACCCACAGGTTATCATTAAAATGACTTTATTAGTAATTTCAAAAGATGTGTTGTTATGTTTCATTAAAAAGCTATTTAATTATATATACTGACATTGTATGGGTGAAATGATTTCATGTCTAGGATTTTCTTCAAAATTATGTGGAGGTGTAGAGGAAATGTGATAGCTCATCAGTTGATCATTGGTCAGGTGGATGATAAAAACAAGAGCATTTTTTTTTTGGTTTTTTTTTTCCTCCTTACACTAAAACGTTAAATATTGATAAATAGATTACCATGTTTGGGCACAAATTTTCTCTCCAGGGAAATATTAAATATATTTTTCAGCACTTCTTCTACTTCTTTCTCATTCAGGGTCTTAATGTCTACCAGATCTATATTGTCCTTATAACTGAATCTCTTGGAGATGAGGGTGAAGCCCACCAAACCGTGAACCCCTTCTGGGGTCTGCAGGGAACACAGCGATGTGTTTTTAAACACAGATGTTGAAGATTCCTGCATGTATGTATTCACAGGTTCAAAATCTTCAATCTTTTGAGGTTCAAGAGTAAAAGAGTACATTTTTCGGTATTTATTCTTTTCCAGGAGTTCAGAATTAAGAAATTCTTCATTTGGAACATACTGCTCTCTTCTGATTTGGTCCAGGTACCAGATGCCACTCTCTTCTCTGAAGCGGAAGATGCAAGGCACCTGAGGCTGATCCTGCCCAGAAATTAACTCCAGAGGCTGCCACATCTGGAAGGAGAATCCAAACCCAGCATCGACAATGTACTTCTTGCTACCAATGGTCACCTGCAGTACAAGGTGAATCATGTTACTGCTGTATTGGTCAATTTCAGGTATGTAAACATACCCGCCAAACATTGTGGTCTCAAAACCGATTGTGCGCAGAGCCCAGTACAGAAGTTGATTGATCTGGAGACACCACCCACCCCGCTTCTTTCTCACAACTTGATCAAAAATGGCCTGTAAGCCGAATTCCATGGCTTCCCCACAATGTATGTTAAGGTTCTCAAAGGGAACGGCCCGGATGTGGTGCTGAAGAATGTCAGTTAGTGTTTCCAAGTCCAAGTTCTTCCTAGAGTTCTTATAACCAATTCTTTCAAAATATGCTTCAATGTCCATGATGTCCTAAGCAAGGAAAACAAAGGAAAGATAGATAGTATTACTTTTGCACATGGATTTATTTGAGTAGCCTAATTATAAGTGTAATGTATTTTACCTATAGAAAAACACTCTATGGTTACAAGTATCTGTATTAATAACTCCTCATTTAGTACTTTATTGTACGAAATCCTTTCACAGGCACAAGTTGGCTTAATAGTCTCAGAACCCTGTAAGGAAAGTAGTATCATTTCTTCTATCTTCCAGGCATGAAAAGCTGGAAATCCTGAAGAAATAATGAGCCACATGATAAACAGCTTGTTTGTGGTTTTCTTAGTGATGAATAAAAAAGAGATTACAGTTGGTATCACTTAAGTAGCTTTAGAAACGGTTTCTGACGTAAGCAACAGAATTATATAATAGAGGACACAGTCAACAAGGTACATGACCCACATGATTTCCCCTTTCATTGAAACTTATACAGTCAAAGCTTTTCACTCAAAGAATGTATTGGTTCACTTATTAATTGATTGATTCATTCAATAAATGGTTTACTGAATAACAATCATGTGTTTGCTACAGATCTAGAGCTTACTTCCCCATAAACACCTTACATTTTAGTGGGAGTTGGAGTGACGTAGAGACTAAACTAAATAAACGAATAAAACATTCAAGCTGTTACATTGTGGTAAGTGCCCCAGAAAAACTGAAGCTATGGAAGGGGTTTGTAAATGCACAGGGAGAGCTTAAATGTCAAATAAGGTGGTTAGAGAAAGACTCACTAAGACTTTTCAGGATGCTAGAGAGTAAGCCCTGTGGGTATGTATGGAGAACGTTCCAAGCAGAGGGATCTGAAAGTAAAATGGCCCTAAACTGGAACCTGTGTAGAGTGTTAAAGAAACTTGTAGTTTGTACCAAAGTTATTGGGGGAAAAAAAGGAAAAAAGAAACATCTAGGAAGCCAGGGTGATTGGAGCAGAGTGAGTGAGAGGGAGAATAGACTGAGATAGTATCAGACAGGTAACAGTCACCTTGGGGCCAGGGCTGGCAGTTTGATTTTACTCTAAGTAAGATAAGAAATCTAGGCCTGGCTTGGTGGCTCACACCTGTTATCCTAGCACTCTAGGAGGCCAAGGTGGGTGGACTGATTGAGCTCTACAGATAGTCACATGAACTAGGCAGGGCACACTCAAACACAGCTGCACTAGGACCAATGTGTGGCTCAGGGATAGCGTGTGACATAAGGAGAATAATGAGACTTTATCGAGGGACTTTTGCTGACACCTAAGCACGTACATTCTGCTGTAGGACTAGATGCTGGTGAGATATTAACTCAGAGTTATTGGGGCAGAACTTACTGAACAAGACTAACAAAGAACTGACTGAGTTGAGGGATGAAGAACAGGAGAAGGGAGGGTAAGGAAAGCCATCGATGAAGCCTAAAGCTATCTTTTAACTTTAGGGTAAGGTGAGCCAAAAAAAAAATAATAATAATAATTGCTCCTTATTTTATTTAATCCTTTTAGAAAAGGTTTTCATAACCTGCTATCAAAGAGTCTTAATCTACCGAGTCTCTGATGCAACAGTGGTGCCCAGACCACAAGACTAACTCCTTTGTAAGGGGGCATGTCCTGAGCGTGACATAGTACAAAGGGACCTGCCTTAAATTAGTGGTGATAAGCGAAGCATCTGTTTCCC